>ML783667.1:138945-162133 GCA_009831015.1 Picea engelmannii
GAAGATATCTAAACTTGGAGATAATATTCATGCCGCTAGTACTATAATATTTTTCTTGACATGAAATCTAGTTCATCACAATGCATTTGCGACATCTTCTCATTGAGATCCATAATTTGATGTAGTTGTATCACCAAGTGTAAGGTCTTCAGGTCACGCTGGTAATTATGGTTCTAGATTAGTTTCTCCCCATTGATGATCTCATCGTAGGCATGCTTTTCATGGCCTGGCAAAGGATCCTATTCAAGATAGTTTATTGGAGGAGTTTAGTATGAAGTATTTTTTATATTTTCACTGCTTATGTACTTAATCGTGCATTTGAAAAAATATCTAGTAAACATATATTTAAATTATTTGTAAATATCTTTTATTTTTTGGGCATGTATAACTCTTGTGATATGACAGACCTCCATTCATGTGGCAGGTCACATCTTCAGCTCAATTGATGCACTAGTTGTTGAAACCTGTTCCATTGCGCCTGCACACACCCAGGTTATATTTATGATGTGACATCGTTGCAAATCAGTTATATGCTTCTTTGTACCATTTTACATCCATTAATGCAATCACATAAAATATTGAAAAGGGCTCTAAAAAATTTCTATTGGCAAAAAACATTCATGCCAAAACCGTACATAGTAAACTAGGACTAGTATTTCACTTTGAAGGATTGTAGGGACTTGGGTACCTTGAAGGTCCACACATAGGCCTGAGACTTATGCGTCAATGAGTGATTAAAGACATGGATATAAAAAATATAGGCTTATAAGGTACTCTTGAGAAATTTTAATTCTCTTGAATTGACGCCATGGAAAAAAACATTGGCAAGGTCTTGCACTCTAATATCTTATAACTATGCCTACTATGGTCAAGCTCAAAGTTCCTTTATGTCCCAAAGCATATGGAAGGTTTGTGAGACTATTTATCTCTCCCTAATGAGATTTATCATTCAATATTGGGTTATCCTTTAATAAAAATTATATTTAGTGGACTCTTATTTTGAAATAGGATGGTAAGACCCTGGCCAAGGTTCCCTAGTTCTTGGTCCTTAGGTTTTACAAGGAAAGTATTATCTTGTTCAATAAAATATATAACAAACAATTAAGGGGATAAATTCAATCCCTAAAGTTAATGTAAAATTTAGGTAATCCAAACATGATAAGTTGGTTGATGGTCATTGATGGATATGTGAAAAGTTAGTCATTGATGAGTAACGCATTCACCTAGTTGTTCAAAAACATCCTTTTAACTATGTCTAGTTAAAATTCTTAATAAAATTTTATGGTTTTGTTTTCTTGGTAATATTGTCCAACATGGGTTGATTCATTTGTTCTCAACTTATCCCTACTACCATTTCTTAAACAGTATTTCTCTTAGGAGACAAACTCCATTGGGTTGTAGAGACTTCAAATTCTTGGAGACTTGTTAAATTGTTAATTTGGATCATTTTAAACGTGCAAGAAAGAAATATTAGTATTTTATTTAGAAAGTTATGGATTCTTAAGTGTAATAAGAAATATTGGTTATTAATGTTGTACAATATTTGGAAGCTAATGTTATTTCACGTCAAGGATTGGATTGTGGACCATGTCATGATACTAGTAGCTATGTAGTAAAAGAAAGGAATGAGTTGAGGTGCAAATATCCATTCCACCCTTAATAAAATAGAATATTAGATCCTTAACGTTTTCTTTTGATATCTTAGAAACATCTAAACTATTAGGATATTTAGATAATTAGGAGTTAGTTAAGATCAACTTGGTCTAAGATGTGTTTAGGTAAAAGTGTATTTTATAGTGTGTTTATTTAATATGCATTAATATGCTTTTGTAGTTATGTAATCTGATGGTCATTTGTAGTTCTTTAAATATTGAATGAAAAACATATCTAGTGGAAATAACCAGATCGGAGATGAATCATAAATACACAAGAGACAGAATAATTATGTTTTCTAACTTCATCCAATCCTTCAAATATGAGGAAAAAATTGGTCCTCTCAACCAATACGATATCACCAAATATGAGGACAAGCTTGTCCTTCTGAAACAAGAGAAACTTAGGACAACCTTGTCCTTCCAATACAAAACATAAAACCAAACCTCAACTATATTCTAGAAATTTCCTCTACTTATGAATTTATTGTACAATGCTTGTATAGCCTACTGACATCACCTGTCATCTTGTATGGGTTTGTACCTGCCCGAAAAACTAGATACGTGATTCACCTTACTGGAAACTCGTGAACATACGTGGTTTACTCTCTTACAAACCACATATATCCTATATGTGATTCCTCCTTCTGCAACCCATGTACATACATGCTTATCCCATTTGCAAACTATCTATGGAATTAGAAAACTTGTATGGACACCTTTGTACACTTCACTCTTTTCCACCTCCTTTATCGTAGGACAGATTCTCCACCTTGCAAAATTTCCTATATGACATTACCAATTCTTCTTGACACAAGTGCAAGCTCACTTATTCCAACTCCATTCTTCCACATTGGTGATCTAATGTCACATTGACATCTATCCTTTATATAGAATTACAATGAGTGAGTTTAGTATCCCTTCCTAAACTCAACAATTTATTATAATATTTTACTCCTCTTGGTGGGTGTGACACCCCCACACAAACCCACAAAGCACATAAAATTTCCCATGAGGCCCTAGTCTCATTCCTAGGCCAATTTCACTGAAATGAAAGTCAAAATTGGTGCCAACGAAAATTCCCACATGCCTAGCACCTTGGACTCTAGTGGGAATAACTCTTGAAGCTACAAAAACCAACACTCCCTCTTAGCGAGGGAGGTATCCCATCCTATAACATATGATGGCACCATTGTCACTCATAGTAGATATTACTGTGGATATACCACATCTTTTTTACTCTAGTAGTCCATATTGGCTACTCCCTTTGTCACTATGGAAAATGGGTCCTCAAATACTGTCACAATAATTTATGTTGTAAATTCATTTTTATTTGATGCATTCTTGGTTATTGAGACAAAACATGTCTGACTGGTCACATCCTTGGTCACTGAAACACATATAGTTGTCCAGATTGTCTGACTAGCCACATCCTCAATCATTGGAACAGATCCATATGTCTAGTGTATATGACTTGCCACATCCCACTATAACACATCCAAATATACATTCTTTATAACTATAAACATCCTCAGTCACTGAAGAAAATCCTCTTGTTTAATCTACCTCATTGGTTTCTCCCTCTAAGATTGAAGTAAATCCTACTCCGTGGTCCTCCTTACTAGCTCCCTCCTTTATCGCTTTAGAAAATCCTAATGAGACAAGTGTATCCTCCATGGAGGTATTAGATTCCCTAGCATCCTCCTTCCTATGGAGCTCTTGTCTATCCTCCTCAACCTATGACACTTGTGTGTCAGTCCTAGAATATATCTCTCTCCAAACTGAACCTGAGGGGGGACTCTCTCTAGATGACCATCTCACCCTATGAGCCAACTGAATCTCCTTAATATTGAGCTCACTTTGATATCACATGATCCTCCTGAAAATTGAATCCCTCTAAGTATACACCTCCTCTGGGGCCATATTCTCTCTATCAACTATCCTCTACATAGTCCTATGAGGATGATCCTCCCTCCTGGATCCTGAGGGTTGACTCACTCTGAAAGATGTCTTTGTTTGATCATATACCATTGGTGATTTCACCTACCTCACCACTTGTGGAGCCACCTTCTCCTCCTCATCTTTCTCTCTTATCCTACTAGTCATAGCACTCATAGGCCATCCCCTCAACCTATATAGGTTTCCATCCCTTACTCCAAGAACCATTTTTTTTATCTAAAGCTATATTTTCTAGGAACAAGAAATACATGTCCATATTGAAACAATACATGATATCCCTTCCTCTCAATCTTTGATATTGAGAGGGCACTCCTTCTAAGTTCTGACACCCACAACATATTCGACACCCTCAGTATATCTCTTGAATCCAATCGAAACGATACAACATAGGATCGTCATAATGAATGCTTGGCTCCTATACCAAGCTCCACACATAAGTATGATCGAGTCTCTATGAGAGTGTCAAAAAACTCTCTAGAACATGTCATATGGAAATATTCTACATTGTCCACAAACCATATCTCAGTGTTGGATACATTACCTAAAAATGAAGAGACCAACAAGATCTCCCTCTGGAACCTATATGCAACCACATCAACCTTTGTTGTTGATGCCTACTACCTTCTTTGTCTTCCCCTTTGGTGTGGACACTATGACTCATAGTTCCAAAAAACATGACACTCAAAACATATCATGTTACTAAGATCCTTCTTTCGTCTTGACTTTGGAGATGCTTGCCTCTCTGGATAATTCCTTCTCTTTGACGAACCTCTTTTGTCTGTAGAACCCCTTATTCCCTTCCTAGTGTGGGATGGAAGGGCCTGGTTCTCATCACTACTACTCTTTACAAAACCATCCATATCATCTCTGGATACCAACTAGTTCTCCTCTTGGATACAATATGTCCATATCTTGTCAACGTCTGGTAAATTATCTCATGCACATATCCCTTGCACAAATGGTTCCTAGGACCTGGGAATACCTCTCAATGCTACATTAACCACCTTAACATCTTGCATTGTCTCACCAATAGCTGTGATTTGATATCAATTCTAAGTAATATTCATAATATAACTGACAATTATGTCTTCACTTGTCATCTTGACAATATGAAGTCGATTCTTCAAGTGTAGCATCCCTCCAGGATTCTTGTTTTGGTAAATACCCACCAAAACATCATACATATCTTTGGTAGTTTATTTCTTGGTAATGTAAGGAATCAATTTGTCCTTCATGGACTCTAGAAATACTTGCTTGGCCTTCACTTCCCTCTTCCTATGAAATTCCAAATCTACTGGGTTAGTCAAGATAGGAACCACATCCTCAACATACTAATTTAGGTCATTCTCTTCCAACAAAAGGAGAACCCTTGCCTTCAAATACTAGAAGTTGGTTTTCCCTTCCAACCTATCCTCAAGCTTCAATGTATTCACCATCTTGACCTTCTCGGAACAAGATCAAGAACAAGAACAACGCTCTTCTAGTGTTGTAGCCAACAAAGTGTCTCAAGATGATCCCCTTCTCTTCAAATTCCGAGCTCTGAAACCATGTCATTTTTCACATGTAAATCTATGTGACTAATTTCATATATGGAAATTTCTCCCTAGTGGTCTAACTATCACTGAAAAAAGTTGCACTAAAATTATCGACTGAAAACATATGCAACAGAAACAACAAGATCATAGATGAATCATCCATACAAAAGAGACACAATAAATGTGTTATGTAAAATTATCCAATCATTCAAATATGATGAAAAAATCAGTCCTCTCAACCAATACAATATCACCAAATATGAGGACAACCTTGTGCTTCCAAAACAAGAGAATCTGAGGACAACCTTGTCCTTCCAATACAAAACAGAAAATTATACCTCAACTTTATTCTGGAAATATTCTCTTCTCACGAATATGTTGTAGACCACCTATCCATCCTGATGATGTCACCTGTCAGCTTGCACAGATCTGTACTTACCCAGAAAACCAAATACATGATTCACCTTATTGGAAACTTACATACATATGTGATTTTCTCTCTTGCAGATGACATATACCCCATATGTGATTCGTCCTTTTGCAGCCCTCATACATATATGCTTCATCTACCTGCAAATTGTGTATGGACTTATAAAACTTGTACAAACACCTATGTACAGTTCTCTCTTTGCCACCTCCTTTCTCATGGGCCAGATTCACCACCTTAGAGACTCTTCTAGCTGATATTACCAATCCTTCTTGACATAAGTCCAGACTCACCTATGCCAACTCCATTCTTCCACAATGATCATCTAACTTCACAATGGCATCTCTCCTTTATATAGGAGTCCAATGACTGAGTTCAAAATACCTTCCTAAACTTAACAATTTGTTAGAATATTTTACTACTCTTTGTGGGTGTGGAACCACCACATAAATCCACAAAGCCCATCCAGTTTCCCATAAGGCCCTAACATCATTTCTAGGCCAAGTTCATTGAAACAAAAGTCAAAATTAGTTCCAATGAAAATTCCCACATGCCTAGTTGTTACACATCAAAATTACTCATTTCAATGATGACCTATTGGCATCATTACAAGTGTTGCAAGTGTCGCATTTTAGCCACAAGTGTCACATACATCATACAGTCATCTTGCCTATGTCATGTCTCGAACAACATCACAAGGAACACTTGAAGACACCCTCAGAGACTTGTTAAAGAAGGAGAAATCATTTGAAAAATATTACAAAGCCTTTTCCTTGAGAAAGACCACTTAAAAATGAATTTTGAAGGGCATCGCTCCCCTACCCACTAGAAAGAAGTGCTAATGCTCCTTGCCCTCCTTTGGGGGAGTGTTATAGCACTTTGTGCACCATTCTAGGGGAGTGTTATGTTGTTGATAAAATCAGAGGAAGATCCCCCTTATCTCTGAAGTTAGTTTGATTCAAATATGAGGTCAAGGTTGGATCGTAGGGAGGATCCACAACTAATGGAGAAAGATCCTCAACCTATCCCAAGAATCTCTAAGGTGGTTAGGACTCTCCAAGCCTATATAAGGAGGCCTCCTCATGGTGAATGGGGGAGACATTGAAGGCATCAAACTTATGATCTCATAAGGGAGATAATCAGTGAATCATATTCATTTTGTTTGTGGATTATTTGAGCAAGCAGTTGGACAAGGAGAGCTGGAAGAGGTTGTTGCAGCTTCATCAAAGGTCTGTAAGTATCTTTATTGATTTCTCATTAATACACGTGCTTGGCCTATTTCCTTCAACATTGTGTATACCTACATGAGCTTGTCTTTAATGGGTAGATCTAGTTTCAAACTAATAGTAGTACAATAGGAAGCATGCTTTGTCTTTTATTGGATTCCAGGAGTTGTTGAAGAGCTTGAGGATCAAATCTCAACTTGGAGGGTGAGGACAAACATCATAAAAGGGTACATCTTCTTCCTCTTATCTATGGGTTAGCTTAGATAGGTTTAAATGGATGTCAGTAACCAAAGTTAACACCTTTCTATCTTGATATTAGATGTTTAGGGTCCAAGAGGGAATCCACCTATCCGCAAGGGGATTTTCCTATAACAAAAATTGGCAACTCCACTAGGGAGCAAAATTTTCAGTTTTGGTTTCCTTATTTGGTCTTTTTTTTGGCCTTTGATCATCTTTAGATCTTATTCATGTTGTGTTTTGGATTCTTAGATGTGTTTTTGGCTCTTGGATTCATCCCATACACACTGAATTTCTAGTTTTTTTTTTTTTTTTTTTAGTTCTGGGCAAGTTTATGTTCTTCTTAGAGGATAGAACTCATGTGCCTCTTCAACCAGAGCACTAGAACTCCCTTGTAGGATCCCACAGAGTGCTACAACACTCTAGTGCCCTTGACACCCGAGAGTTGGTATTTTTATTCTAAAAACCTTTTGGGAATTGATCTCTGAGTGTAGTTTTTGTTGATTCATCTGCTCAGGGTTTTCACCATCTCAGTATGTCCTTGTTTTAGCTTCCAACCTTTTTATTTATTAAGAATTAATGATATTTTGTTTGTATTTTTTATGTCTCTCTTCCTTTCTTTGAATCTCTCTTCTTCTCTAAGATTTGGAGTCGATCTACTGCTTTTTCATTTATCTGATTGTATGAAATATTTTATAAGGAAATTCGAAGATCTATCCACTATTCCATTTTGATATTTGAACTCTTTTCTCCAAGAACTTCCTCCTGTCTGAATTTTTGGTTTTCTTTTTGCAAATTTGTTTTTTTTGTTTTTTTGTTTCTTGTTTGATCACAACGAGAGTGTGTTTTTGTTTATTTGAAGGTTGATTCCGATTGATTAAATCTCATAGATATTGAAGTCTGATTGACATAGGAAGATTTACATCAATATGATTATCATTCACATTTAAACAAAAGGATTTTTTTTTTTTGCAATTGGTTTTTGGATATTAGAACAAATTTCTGAATATTTTAGCATTATATTTGATTCTTGATTGAGAAACAATTACATGAGGTTACTGCATCTTAGTGTTTGACAGTGAAAATAAATTTTTTCTCCTTCCCTTAAATAGACATTCATTGAAAGAAAAGATTGTTTTTCATTTCATATGCATTTTTTGGGAATTAAGTCATAATATCATTAGTTTCACTGTCATACACCCCTGAGTAAAGAACAACTGCAAAATCAATGCTAATTAAAATTGATCTAGAACTTTTGTTTTTAGAATCCTCCACCAACATTAGAATATGATTAGCCCTTTGGATTAGGCTGTGAGTACAAATCTCCAAAGCATTCAAAACAAACATTAGCATCTTGTGATAGGGAGAGAAAATCCAATTTTCGTATAAAATTTTTGGGATCCTCCTCTCACATAGGGGTTATGCACGAGGTCACGTTTGGGAGAGTTACAGAGATTATCCCTCCGTGGTTCAATCGGTCATAGTATTCAGATTGTATATTGGGGGTTCTTCTCGAGGTTCAACTGTCTTCATTTGGTCTCGATGCTTCGTGAATTCCGAATCCATTATGGGTCCTATGGAGTTCTACCGATCCACTTGTCCTCAGTTCTCTCAAAGGATTTCAGACTTGTTATCCTACCCATACATTCGGACTAGACTGTTGACTGTACCCGCCTAGGGGCTGACTGCAAGTTGGTGTCCTTAGTAACCATAATATTTAGGGTATTTACACAAGGTGACGGTGAAGGGAAGTCTTCGTTGTACTTGGAACAGACGGTGGTCAAACACACTCGAGCTCCTTGGAGGGTAAATCCACAATTACTGTGTGGAAGCTTGCACCAAGGCGTAAGTTTGTTAAGTAGTTCACCATCATAACTTTTCCACCCACTCATATCCTATACCCTTCTTGAATTGTTCACGCAACATTGGATTTCATCACCAACTAGTACAGCCATCGAGAGAAGGTTTTGTTTGCTTGGTTTGATTCATATATTTGATTAGTGTATGTTGTTTATTTTCTTTAGTTGGCAATAGATTTTTTCCGTAAAATATTTTGCTCGACCAACATTGACCCTCCACATTGTTCACATAGGATGCAAGGACCACCCCCGAAAGATCCAGAGGGTTACCAACCTTTGCCTCAACAAAGCGAGGTCGAGGACACTGTAACTCCACAAGTGGAAAGAACTGACTCTTTAGAAAATTCCTGACATATTTTCGATTCTCTAGAGGATTTTCGCATACCTCATGGGTACGAGAGACGTATTCTCCAGATGAATTCATCAGGAGATATTTTTTTTGACACTTATGGTATGCCGACCGGACCCCATTCAGGTCATGGAGTCAGGGATCCCCTTTGGACTACCAACATATTTAGAAGCCCGCCTCGCACAGTGCAGGACCTTTATGGCTCAGTGGAAGGTGTTGATATACCTGTCATATCACAATTTCCCCACACATATGTTACCTACACGATGCCTTTAGATCATTTTTCTAGTACAACCGTTGGTCCAAACACATAGACCGTTGGTCCAGACAGACAGTTCGTTATTCCAGGCACACAGTCAGTTGGTGCTAGTTCAACTTTTTATCTCCAGATGGCCCATTCTACTATGGTCCCTCATGCTACGACTATTCCCATCGAGAACGTGGTGGTTAACCAAGCTCCCATTGGTACACCACTTTCATCTAGACCTAATCTGTCACTCCCCCCTGCGTATAGAGCTATGAATCCTTTTGTTGCCAACACTACTCAGGTTACACCTGAAGTTCCTGGAATTTTTGTTCCTCCTGGATATAACGCTACTGCTGGTTATATACCTACACTTTTATTTGGAGGAGTTGTTGTTGGTGGCTCTAATCTAGTTGGAAGCATCAGTCATTCATTCAGTTTTGGTTTACAGATCCCTCTAGGCACTCAAACTCACGCTGGGGCACAAACTCAATTTGGGGGTCAACCTCAAATTGGGACACAACCTTAGCTTGGAGGGAAACCTTAGACTGGATTCCATCATCCATTATATAGATAGAATGTGTCTGCAACACCAAATCCTTGCAACATTCCTTTCCCAAGGAATCCACAATTCGCTAGGGAACAACATTCTTAAGGAAAACAACAACCTCCTCTTTCTCATGGGACTAATGAGTATCCTCCTCATGGACAAAATGTTTACCCCCCTTATGGGAAAACAAATCATCTGACTTATAATCCTCAAAACCCATCAGGTTATCCTCCACTTGCACATGTTTCTCAACCACCATCGAATCATGTTTATCCTGGTCACCAAAAACCATATATAGGAGGACCTACTGAATAAAATTATCCACCTAACCCAGTTTACATCCCTACTGGTATCCTTATGCCACACTAGTATCACCCTCAGGTTAACCGACAACTACCATTTATTGTGACTCTGGATCTACCGGACTTGTCTCGATTGACCAATGATCCACATTATCCTTTTTGGCCAGTGATTCCTGCTAAATTACCTTCCGATATTCCAAAATTTGACGGTAAACCTAGAGAAGATATGAATAACCATGTGATCACTTTCCATTTATGGTGTTCATCAAACTCCTTAATGGATGATTCTATACATTTACATCTTTTCCATCGAACACTTATGGGCTTTGAAACCAAGTGGTATATTGAACTTCCACATGGTTCTTTCCAAGATTTCAACTCCCTTTCCATGTCCTTTCTCACGCACTTTCAACTACCCATTCAATACGAGACGGGTATCGAACTCTTGACCTCCCTTCATCAGACTAATTCCATACATATCTTTGATCATATTCATCAGTGGAGACGACGACGAAGGTTGATCGAAGAAATCATTCCTGACCAGTTATTGGCAGAATGGTTTACCAAATCACTTTTACCCCCAATTTCTCATGATGTCTCTATGGGTAGTGTAGTCATTGAGGAAGAATCCATTTCTCGGGCTCAGTACTTACATTTGGTTTATTCACAATCTGGTACTTTGTATGAGTTGATCCCAAATGCTACCCGTGCCACTACCAATCCATCCAAACCTTCATCCTCATCTCATGCGGATGGAGTTATCGACTTCATCAAAACCCAATCTATTTCCCAGTCGAATGGAACTGCAAATTGATCTGCTTAAACACCTACTCGCATTTCAAACTGACTCTCCTCTACCTCCCCCCAAAATCAAGTCTCTGAGGTGAATGTTGTTCAGTCTTCCCCTTCACAACAATCCAGAGGTAAGAAGAACACAAAAAATAAACCCAAAAAGAATAATAACAATGAACAACCCAAAACTCAAACTCCAGTGCCTGCTACCGAAAAGAAACCACAATGGAAACCAAAATTCCCATGTCTTATTTATGGTGACAATCATTACACCCGAGACTTTCCACATTGCGATGAAGTGGCAAAACTATTCAAAGGGAATTCCCACCCCGTTGTGTTAAAACAGCCTTTTCCTCAGCAACAATCCATGGTTTCTCAAACCCCCTCTCCAGGGGGCAGTTATAGCCACCCTCCTCATGATGAAGCCTCGACAACTGCCCATATTTATATGTTCAATGGGATTGATTTAACCACTCTTTCTACGACATACGACACAATAGCTAAACCTGACAAAGCACAAGTCACTAACGGTACTTTATTAGATCCATCACCATCCTACGTTAGTCCTCTATATGTTAGTCCTCTGTCTGGATCACTTCAGATAGAAAAACCTACGTTAGACTCTATATTACGCCCTCCCAAGAGCACTATCCGTAAATCTACTTTTAATCCTAGATCACGTGTCACCCAAAACTACAACATTGTTGAAGATTTATCTCAAGAACCATGTGTTATGTATGCATTGGAAGTTCTACAACACTGCCCAAGTCAACGTAGAACACTCTTGGCTTCTATTGGTGTTTTTGATCCTGAGTCGTCCAACAATATCACGTTTAACCTGGACAATTTTAAGTCTCGACTCTCTCACCAACATGCTTTTCAAATTGATGTTGTTGTTCACAATCAACAAATTCACCGCACTATCTTGGATGAGGAAGCCTCTACTTGTGTCATGTCTTTATCATGTTTGAAAGGCTTAAAATAATTCTCACTTAACAAATCCCCTATGACGTTGCGCACATTCGATGGGCGAGGTTTTCATCCTCACAGACTCTTGCAGTACTTAGTCGTTCATTTGGGTGGAAAAACCATCTCTGTTGACGTCAAGGTGGTCGATGTTCCCCTCGATTACAACTTGTTACTAGGAAGAAGTTGGTTTTATGCTATGACTATTGTTGCTTCATTGGTGTTTCTATCTGTACAATTTCCTCATCAAGGAAAAATTGTCACTATCGATCAGTTAGATTTATGTACACCCAACACTCATGCTCCTGCTACCAACAATATTCCTTTCTTGGGAGATTAGAAGATCACATATGAAAGTGTTGGTGTAGGATTGTTAAAATATTCCACCCTTATGGGTACCTTCCCTGCACCGCTCCCTCCTACCACACATCATATTGCCAAAATCAATATGATTTCGACTACAACTTATCAGTCTTTGGAATCATCTAATCCCTGGATTGTACCTAGTCCTCTAGAGTTCAATGCACTAGGTGACACCATGCCACTTAGTCCAGTCGAGGCTTCATACGATGCTATTCAATCCACCTCTTCCTCCTCAGATGACCAACATCTATTGGCACCCGACACCTACTCGATGCCATCATTGTTGAATTCCTTGTCTTCTGCTTTTGACTACATTTCCCAAATATTTCATTTCGACGAATCTATTATGGAAATGATTAGCATAGATGAAGTACCTTGGGATTATAACCATGATTGATATTATTTTCTTCCACCTCTGGATGAAATCCAAGAAGATATACACTCTATCTTCCCCCTTGATGTTGTCAACTTTCCACAATCTCGTATACTTACACATGATACTATTTCTTAGGGGAATTTAGGAAATATTTCTTGTATGGTCATTATTGATCTTTTGATCAAGGAAGGTGTCATGGAAAATATTAATCTCGGTGAAAATTGTTCGCCCAAGGAAGTGGTTTCTTATACTACTTTATTCAAATAATTCCACGATGTCTTCGCTTGGAGCTACGAAGAAATTCCAGGGATTGATCCGTCAATCATGGTGCATGAAATTAAAACTTACCCAGGTGTTAAACCTGTTCAATATAAACTCCACCCAGTCCATCCCAAGAATACTGTGGCTATTAAGGCAGAAGTTGAGAAATTATTGAAAACTGGGTTAATTTATCCTCTCCCCTTGACGGAATGGGTTTCAAATATTTTTCCGGTCACTAAGAAGAAAGGGACCATTCGTGTCTACGTTGATTATAGGGATCTCAATAAGGCTTGTTAGAAAGACAACTACCCTATGCCCTTCATCAACCATATTATTGATAATTGTGTTGGTAGTGTGATTTTCTCTTTCATGGATGATTTCTCAGGGTACAACCAGATTGACATTTTACCCACTGATCAACATAAGACAACCTTCATATGCCCATGGGGAACTTTCGCCTATCGAAAACTATTCTTTGGCCTAAACAATGTTGGTGCTACATTCCAGTGGGCCATCTCATATGCTTTCCACGATATCAAACATATTCTGGAACCTTACCTCGAAGATTTACTAGCCCATTCATGCAGTCCATCCAACCATTTTGGTCATCTACAGGCTATTTTTCTTCGATGTCGGTTCTACCATATTCGTTTGAATCCACATAAGTGTATCTTTTCCATCAAATCAGGTCGACTCCTCATTTTCGTTGTCTCCAAAGATTGGATTCAGTTGGATCCTTTAAAAATCAAAGCCATCCTTTCTTTACCTCAACCTAACAATCTGACACAACTCCAAAGTTTGCAGGGGAAAGAAAAATTTCTTCGTCATTTCATTTGTCACTATGCTAAGATTACCAAAGGAATTATACGATTGTTGTAGAAATAAACTCATTTCATCTGGGATGACACTGCTCAATGATCTTTTGATGCTCTTAAGCATGCATTGACCA
Organism: Picea engelmannii; assembly: GCA_009831015.1. Classification (NCBI taxonomy): domain Eukaryota; kingdom Viridiplantae; phylum Streptophyta; class Pinopsida; order Pinales; family Pinaceae; genus Picea; species Picea engelmannii. Next base: position 152,993 of record ML783667.1, read on the forward strand.
ATGCGCCTCTATTGCATCCTTTGAATTATACGAAGGACTATATCCCTTACTTAGCAGCCTCTACTTCGACTATTGATGTGGTGTTAGTTCAAGAGGACCCTAATGGTGAATAACATCTGATATATTATCTGAGAAAAGGTCTATTTGGTCCCGAGCTTCGATATTCTCATGTTGAAAAGTTGCCTATGGAAACCCTCATTGTTGTCCAGATATTTCTCCATTACATCCTGATACGCACCACTACAGTTATCGTGGACTCAAACCCTATGTATCATATTTTGACAAATCAGGTTCTTGGGGGAAATTATTCCAAATGGATCGTCGTCCTTCAATAATTCGATCTTGAATTTGATAAGTCCAAAGCCAAAAAATCCTTAGTGTTTGCGGAACGTATCTACAACCTTCCCCATGTTGATGAAGATACTGAGCCTAGATATTCTCTCCCTGATGAAACTTTGTTCCTCATCAACACATCCAATCCTTGGTATGGAGATATCATCCTATATCTTCAAACCCAATGTTTTCAACCCAATATCTCCCATGAAGAATGTCATTGTATTCGTCACCATTCTGGATGTTACCTTATCATTGGTGACACTTTATATCACTGTGGTATCGACACTATCCTACAACGTTGTTTGACTCATGAAGAGGATGAACATGTCCATAATGAATGTCACCTTGGAGCCTGTGGTGGTGACGTTTTTGGGATGGCTACAACTCAAATTTTTTTACGTGCTGGTTACTTTTGGCCCTCCATCTTCAAAGATTGTATTGAGGCTGACAAAAAGTGCCCACCTTGCCAAGTTTTTCATAAAAAGGAACGCACCCACCTCACTCCGCTACATCATATTGTTGCCATCGGCCCCTTTTCCAAATGGGGCATTGATTTCATGAAGTGTAAGCCTACCTTCGCTGGGGGGCATTGTTATATCATCGTTGTCATTGATTACTTCAAAAAATGGGTTGACACTATGCCTACCTTTCTGAATCATGGTCATACTGCAACTCTCTTCTTCTTCAACCACATCATCACTTGCTTTGGTCTTCCACAAGCCATTTTCATTGATCATGGTTCACATTTTCAAAACTAGATGATGAGTGAGTTACTTGCCAAGTTGGGTTTTCTCCATGAAAACTCCTCCCCTTACTATCCTCAAGCAAATTGTCAAGTTGAGGCTATCAACAAGGTCCTTAAAACCATGATTCAATGTATGGTAGGGGAAAACAAGACATCTTGGCATATACAACTTTTCTCCGCTTTTTGGGCTTACCGTCAAGGATGATTTTAAGGATGGAAATTTATTTTAAAATGTTGAAACCTTGGCGAATCTTACTAATCCTTCATATGTCAACTATAAATGTTTGGCGATATTTTTGTAAAAATATTCAAATTTGTAAGTATTTTATATATTTTTTATAAATTTTTGGCGATTTTTAAGGTAAAATAATTTTATCCTATAGAATTTGGGCGAATAATTTTTAAAATAGCGAATCTCTTTTTTGGAAAAACCATTGAAAATTAGCCCATGAGAGAAATTTAGCCCCTAAAATCATCCCTGCTTATCGTACCTCAGTTAAAACTGCTATTGGATTCACTCCTTTCCATTTAGTATATGGCATAGAAGTTGTATTACCAATCAAGTGAAAAATTCCCTTGTTAAAACTCAAAGTAGAACTTCTGCCCCATACTTTTGCTGAAGAAGAATGTTTCCTATATCTGACTAGTTTGGATGCAACACATCACGATGCTACTCTTGCTAACGAGACGTATCAAAAGAGAATCAAGAGTCAATATGACAAATCTGTCCACCCTCGTACTTTTGCAGACGGAGACCTAGTCCTCATTTATGACCAGGCTCACGATAAGTTAGGGACAGGAAATTTAGAACCTCTATGGCATGGTCCTTACATCGTAAAACATGTTTTACATAGAGGGGCGTACGAGCTAGTTGACTACGACGGAATGTCCCTGGGTGAGCCCCAAAATTGGCTTTACCTTAAGAAGTACTATGCATAGAACATCTAGCATGTGTGCTTTGTAAACTATTGCATTTTTAGTTTGGTGTGTCTTTTTCTCTTGCATGCATGAGGTTTTCCTTAGCCTCTTATAACTTGTCTTGTGTTAGGGTGCGAAGATGGCATCCTCTTTTCCTACCTTTGTCGAGTTTGTGGATGGCGCTAGTCGACACACCTAGAATATTGCTTATGCAGCTTGGGTCATTTACCACTTTGATCAGTTGGTGAGTTCAAGAGGTATTTGCTTAGGATCAACAAATAACAACATGGTAGAATATCATGCTATCATCGGACTTTTAACTAAATCCTCTTCCCTAGGTATCTTTCGTATGATCATTAACCTAGACTCTCAACATGTGGTCTATCAAATTAATTGAATATACGCCATTCCCAATCCTATCATATTGCGTCTCCACCTACGAGTTCGTCATCTTGAGAGAATGTTCGATTTTATCGAATACAGACACATACCAAAATAATTCAATAAAACTTCGGATTCATTAGCTAATTACATCATGGATTGGTATCTCACACATAGATGAGGTTTCATAAAGGAAATAAATCATACATCACATGTAAATTAAATGCATCACATTAAGACATCATTTGCAAACATCATTTGGCACTACAAAACTCGAATATGTATATATATACAGTGTGATAGAAAATGTTCGATTACATCAAAAAAGAAACATAGAAGGGAAATATTTTGGGTCATCATGCCCACAACATTGTCATACAGACTATACAAATCATCAGGAAGATTCTAATCCTCTTGCATCACATTGTCCTCTGAGTAGCACACTACTGCGTGGGTTACTCATCTCAATAGGGATTTTAGGCTCTCAGGGGCTCCCATTGTATGTCTCTGCATATGCAAGGGTACATCTCGCCTTCGAAGAGGAGGGACACCCATCGTAATACCACAAATGTTTCTCTCAACCACCCAGAGACCCCTTGCCGCTACCTCATTATCTAGTGCTATCTGAGCATCTCCATGACGCCCCAATTCTGGTATCTCTACCAAACGTGTTTCTCCCCTATCTACACGATGAAACGATACGTCTATTAAAAAATTCTTCTAGGTACCCAAGAAAATAATATAAACTTTAAAATAAAATAAAAAAACTTGACAAGATTGTTTTGGTTTCTCACCTGATGTGTCCCAGTCCATTCCATCTGGAAGAACCAGGTCCATGCTACCCCATAAATCCACTCCGGCATATGGGAAGTCCTCTATGATGACCACTTGGCGTCTTAGCTAAACGAAGAAGTCACCTATAAATCTAAACTCTGACTTCATCCCTAGCCTCAGAGACAGACTTGTATAGTGCTCCATACGTGCTTCACCCACTGTTCATACTGCTAGTGCAATATGTGGTTGCATCTGAGGAATACACTCTAGAAAGAACGAAATCATAAACAAACAATATCCAAACTGCCTCTGCTGCCCCATCCTACATCTCGAAATATTCTCCTTCACATTATGAAGGAATCCTATGCTCCAGTTAAATAGATATGGCTCCATACACTGTAAAGAATAAGACACCTACAATCTTGAAACCAAGTGAGAGCTAGTACTACCTACTAAAATCGTAATGGAGAATAAAATAGATCGAAGAGATAGGTCCTTAACATCTTTTATCACAATTCTACCTCCCACCAATCTCGATCCTGGAATACAATGACTCGCCAGATATTCTTCTATAGGCACTGGAAGTGCCCTCTGTCTAGATAATATAACAGGAGCCCCTCTCTTTGAGAGGCCGTTCAGGAAATAAACATCCTCTAACTCAATGGTAAGCAGCTATGTCCCAATTTGGAATCCCTGTTCCGCAATGTTCCACAACCCAATCATGTATTCAATGAGGAGAATTTCCTTCTTCATCTTCTGCATCTTAAATAACTTGAGGAGACCGCAATTCCTCAAAGTGGCCCTTGATTGGGAGATTTCCAAAGAAGCCACATCATTGAGCTCATGCTCACGCTCCCTCCACTCAATTGTTTCTTTTTCCAAATATAACCTGCAACCATCATCAAAAAAGACCATTGGTCATGCCACATTAACAATTTTTGGGTAATTTAAACTTTAAAATTGCTTTGCTTTTGTTTAATTATGCCAGCACTCCCTTAAGCCTTTGATCAGAGCGCCAACGCTATCCCAACAATCTTACCAGAGTGCTCAAAAATCAAGTAGCACTCCCCTATCCTTTGAGAGGAGCGTCGAGCCATTTTTTGGCATTTTTGTGCATTTTTGACAATGTTCCCTTTATCATTTGAATATTGCACTAACACCCTCCAGACAAGCTTACCAGAGTGCTTAAAATTCAAGAAGCACTCCCCTAGCCTTTTAGAGGAGCATCGAACCCGTTTGTTGGCATTTTTGTGCATTTTTTGACAACTCTTTGTTTATCATTTGAATTGAGCACTAACTCCCTCCAAACAAGCCTAGTAGAGGGCTAAAAAAATTGAGAAGCCCTCCCTCTAGCCATTTAGGGGAGAGCTGAGCCTCTTCGGCGCTTAGAGCACTCCCAAGGCATCATTTTTAAAACAAAATAATTAACTGAAAATGAATTGTAAACCAAGAAAAATGTTTGGAAGAAGCAGAGGACCAGCCTGATCTAGACGGAAAAGAAAATGGATGACCGTAGCTCCAGCACCGATGAGTCCAAGAATCTCCCTCCAAAGCCAATTTCTCCACTACTAAAAGTCTTGGCACAAATGAATTGGTAAAAGACATTTTTACCCTATATTGCTATTGTTGCACCTCTTTCATCACCTTAGTGAGAAAAATAGAGGTGCTTGCAAGCTTAGTTGGGTTTGCTAAGCAGGATAGTTGTAAGGAAAATGGTTAGAGAAAGAAATATAAAAGAACAACTAAGAATTAAACTAAGAAATAAAACAACAACTAAACTAATGAACATAGGGACATAAGGACAAAAGAAACACTAAGACCCATGTCACCAATAGTAAGGTTGATATTAATGAAAGAAAACACCAAGAAGAAAGAGGACTATGAGTCCCTTCTTCCTCCAAGGGAGGGCTCTTGGACCCCCACAAATAAGCTCTTCTTACAACTTTGAAAATGAAAATGGTGAAAGAATTCTTTGCTAATCCACTCAAGGGGTGAGATGGATTTCCCAATGCAATGATGTTAGTATACTCTTGATGAGAATAGAATACTCCTCAAGAGAATAGTGGCAACATAACTTTTCTATTGAATTCCTTGAAAAATGAAGTTCATCCATGGCCTTTTTATAGCATTTCTTTGAGGTATTGTCCAACCAGTTTGTAGTGTGTAAAGAGGCTAATTAGGGCATTTCTAGGTCTTTGACCAGCCACCCAGTCGAATCCAGTCCATATTTGAGTGTCAAATCAACTTGGAAGCTGAACCAGAAGTGGGTGGGAGGCCAACCACTCTCATAAATGCATCGTTTCTCAAGTGCGCGGCTTTTTGCGACAATAGTCATACATCGAGTGCATGTGCGCGATTCCTGCATTTTTGTTTTGTGCATGTGCACGCGCACCCTATGTATTCATAGCGCCTTTTAATTTTGTCACTAGTTGTATAGTTTTTGACCCTTTGGAAATGCTTTTGTGATAATTTTGGTCCATGGGTGGCCTCATAACTGTTTGGCGATGCTGAATTCTTGTAACCATTTGCAGATGAAATTTCAGTGATAACAGATGCCCTCTGATGGATGAGGTTAGGAGCATACGTATAGCTGAAATCCATCAATGTTTCTTCTACTAAGAGTGTTGTTGTAAGAGAGATCGATAGTGGGATTGTCAAGAGTTACCTGTTGGAGGGAGAAGGAAACCTGTAGAACCCAACCTTCCATGAGGTGTGTAAAAATAAACTGTGTACAAACGAGGTGGGAATGCCCCATGCTTGTGTCATGTAACTCAAAAGAGGAATGATGTGTTGATGTAGACAACTGTAGCGCCCTCGGGGGCGGTCGTGATAAAGGTAGAAGACAATTTTGTGGAGGAACATACTCTGAACGGTAGGAAGTGACATCTGTAATAAATATCACGGATTTTGTAGGCATTGATAGCCCATCCCAGTTCAGAGGTGTTTGGCAAATATAAGAAATAACTGCAATAGTTGCAAAGTAAGACCCACCGTAACATGAGAAAGTGTTGAATTCGAATGTTATGGGGGTCAATGACAGTAGGGAGCAATTGTAGTTCTCCCTGTGCCATCCGAGATGTCTCATTGGAAAGGTAATGAGAGTCAAGATACTGTCACCCTTCTGGAAAACTGTGTTGATGTTGACAAAAAGGGGGATGTGACTCCCAGAAGAAAAGGGCTTCGTGAAATATACTAGGTGAGATGATTAATTGGAGGAGGTACATGGTCGAAGTCAAGACATATGAAGACTCAAGACTGCCCTTGGTTGGGGGTATATGCGAAGTATAAGTGGCCACAACTGTTCAACTAAGTCGAGTGTCAGGGGGACAACAAGACATGGGATAAGTTGTGCCAGAGGTGGGACAAAGTGAAAAAACTCAGAGGGCGGAGGTAAGTGGCTAGTCGGATACTCGGAGTATATGGATGATGTCAACAAGGGTATATGAGAAGGGGTGCCCCAACAAAAGGGCGACATGGGTTACGTTTGCCAAAAAGGGAAGAAGGTCGCCAAAGGTGACGACAAAAAGGTAATGTAAATGCTGGAAACAAAGGCGTTTGTACAATAAATAAAGAATAAGTTGGGATGAGCGTACAAATACATAAACGGGTGCCCCAATGTAATATGGTTGGGTCGGTGAGGGCGCCATTTTCTTGGAGGACTGGTGGAGGGTGGGGGCCCCATGGGTGGGTTTCTGTATGAGGTAGGTGAAATGAAGGGAAAATTGCAGAGGGGAAAACTGATTGTGGATGAAATGGAGGGTTCATGATACTGCGGAGGTGCAGTCAAAATAGAACCTTGAAGAGATAATCGGGTAGTCCGGTGGGAGATATAGCAAAATGAGGAGAAGGAGTATGTGGTTGATTCACGACATGATGTAAGACTCTCGAGATTCCCATCCCTAAAGGGATGAAAAACAACATGAGTGTCAAAGTGAAAAAGGGTGCTATGAATGAGACAACTCATGTGGGGGAGAGTGCTACTAGGTGATAGTACCGAAGATTCAAAAGGAGGTATTGGTACTGTAGAGTTGGAGATGGAGATCCTATAGGAAAATGTCAGAGGGTGTGACTGGAGATGCAATTGAGATTCAGAGGGAATAATTACATGGCAGTGCTGATTATATACCTGAAGGGGTGGCGTTGACGCATGATGACCAAATACCTACATACATGAAAACCAAATACCCGACGTGAACAATATCTGAAGAGAATCAAACATACGATCATTTATTTGATAATTTTGAACATGAGCATGTGTACCTGGACAGGGTATGAAAAAATGATGCCCCCAGGGCTAAGGATAAAAAGTGGCCTGGGGACTGTCGTGATATAGATGAAGGGATGTTGATCATGTGGATGAAGACGGATCGAAGAACGGACACCCGGAGCTCCCGGAATGGTGATTGTAAGTTTGGCGGAAAGGCCTATATATAGTTGTAGGGCCCACATTGCCATCTCATTTGTACTTGCTACCAGAGTGACTAGACGAGAGGTATTCAGAGGAGATTTGGATATTCCAAGAGAACGAGGCAATCAATCTAGGATTAGCGAGCTTCAGGTTAGTTGTCTGATCATCCTGCATAGAATTAGGTTTTTCATTTCTGGGCAAGGCCTGTACGGAGGGTCGTACAGGGGGTTTTATGGGTGTGGGCCCCCAAGTGTGCGGGCGATCAGAGCATATGAGTGCACAAGTGCGTGCCTTCCATCCGGATAGTCGCTCATGGGGGTGCTTGTAAGGGGGACAAAGGCGCACATTATGTGTGTGCCTGTTGGCTACACAGTCGCGCATGTGTGCGCGACTGTGTAGTGGACATGCGCTCTTTGATGCATGCCTATGTTCGTGATAGGGGTGCATGGAGGCGCCCCTGTAGGGTGAGCAAGAACGCATGCATGCATTCCTGTGGGGTGGATAGGCATGCTTAAGTGTGCACCTGTGGAGTGAACAGGCGTGCATACATGCGCGCCTGTGGGGTGAATAGGTGCACATGTGTGGGCGCATGTGGGTTAAATAGCCACACCTTATGGGGGAGGTTGACGGGTGTAAAACTTATCTTTTTAATGTTTTTTATGGGTAAGGTGGCTGACCTAGGATTGTTTTATGTGGCTGTAGACGATCATTGTGCACGATGCGAGTCGGTTGGCGAGAGCGGGATTGGTCCCAGTTGAGGGATGTCGTGGCGATTGAGGAGCCGAGGGTTCATGCAAATTTGGTAGCTTGTGGGCTGTTGAAGTTATTTGACTGCCCGTTGATACGGGCACAGGATTATCTCCTACAGTTCCTTATCTGGATGTGGAGTCTGGACCTGCATTGTTTTATGGTGCGGGGAGAGCAGATTTCCTTCACTATGGTGGAGGACATATAATTTTTGACTAGGCTCGTGTTTTGGGGAACACCCCTATCGACGGAGCTGGTATTACCCGCAGACATGGCGTTAGTGATAGTGGGCCATAGGTATTGTTCTAGGGTGAACTTAATGTTAGGCTCTGTCGTGAGCATCGCGGTGATGGATGCTCTAGCACATTGTTGTATAGCAGCGATGGTTGTGAGGGTGTATGGGTCCCTTGTGACTCAGTGGATTAGTGGTGGTCAGATGAGTATTATGGAGAGGGTACTGGTCGGTGAGCACTTTTCCTGGGGCTTACGCTGCATACCAAAATGGTAGGGTAGCTGGACCGTTGTCGATCCATTGATACAAGAGAGTTTGCCTTTGGGTCCATCCTAGTGGCCTGGTTTTTGGAGAGGGTGCCTATGTTGTGCCCTAGGATTTTATTGGGCACTCCTGGGGCATGAGAGCCATGACTAAGGCGGTGGTTGACTATTTTTCTTCACCACAGTGGTGGCGACGGTGGCCACTTCTTCACGGCTAAGGCCGCGTAGGTGTGGTGGCAGATGCCATAGGTGATTTTGCAATATCCATATGCTAGTGTTGACTTCCAGGGTGATCCAGACATGGTGTTAACTCCAGGGGAGGTTTTTGATCACCAAG
>ML783667.1:162182-175556 GCA_009831015.1 Picea engelmannii
TATATATATATATATATATATATATATATATATATATATATTAAGATAGCATGACATGTGTATATGGTATAGATGATGATACTATTGTTTGGTTGTTTGTATGTGGAGATGTGGCACCTCGCGGGCATGAGGTTGAGTTGCTGAGGGCGTTGGCTCACCAGGAGCCGGGGAGACCACCGCGGGGAGGACCGCAGGCAGGAGAGAGATGTCAGTGTGAGGACGTCAGGGTGAGACCAGCTGAGGAGGAGAGAGCAGTGAGGAGATGTTGGTTTAATGACCCAGGTGCCAGGCCATCACATGCTCCTCCGGCAAATGTCGGAGAAGATTTTGAGGATATTCACCACTGCCTGGAGGTGGTGCTACAGGGTGTGTCTGAGGGCACGTGGTCACCTATCCAGGATTAGGGCATCTTGGAGCAGTGTGTGGTGGTTTCTCCACCGTGGTCAGTCGTGGTACGATGAGAAGCAGTAGCAGGTGCTGCTATGACCAGACGGTTACCTCTCGGTCCAGAGGGACCAGTAGTGGGTGGGGGACCACCGCCTGAGGGAGGGACAGGAGGTGGTGCTCTATAGGCACCATGAGTGTCACTCTATGTATGTGTGTATTTGTTGTATATATGCTGGTGAGCCCATTTTGTACCAAGGTGTTTCACTGGCCTATGGATACTTGTATTTTTGTATGTAAACATTTGGATGGCACTATGGATCGAGTTATATATACATGAGTATACATTTTTGGATCTATGTGATGTTTACATGTGTTTTGTTAATGTTTGATGATGTCTAATCTATATATGCTGTGACAGGTTTTTGAAATTTTATGTATGTGTAGAGGTATCTTGAGGTGATATATGCCAGTCTAACACAATGTTAGCTAAGTTATCTGTAATTTGATTGAAATGTCTTGGAATATGTGTAAATGTAATGGAATCAAAATGTCAAGATAAAAGTCTAACCTGCAGGTATTTGTGAAAGAGGCAAGGATCGCGGACGCAGTACACATTGTTGAGTTGGAGAACGACTAGTTGAGAGTCGAGAAAGATGCTAAGGTGACGAATACAATGATGTTGAGCCTCAGCTAGAAGGCCAATGATGGCAGTGTATTCGGCTTGGTTGTTGGTGGTTGAACCCAAACATATGCTGCTCGAATGGAGCATTTCATGTGAGGGGGTATAGAGGGCCCAAGTTATCGAAGCGATATTTTGTGTCCAATGGCTGGCGTCATCGGTGTAACCGATGTGGTAGGCCAGTGGAGGAAACATATATCAATAGCACAAATGATAGTTTAGAAGTGAGGGATGCAAAAACAAAGATTAAAAACACTATAAAAGAAATAACCTAAAGTAGAATTGCTACGCTTAGGCATAAAATTTCTTTACGTATAACCCGTTAATGGGTTCTTTGAGAGAGAGGCCTTCGGGAGAGGCCAGGATGTAGGTGCCTTTGGTGAGGAAATGTTGGATAATGTAGGGGCCATGCCATAGTGACTCGAATTTTCCATGACCAAGGGTATCGTGAGCAATATCATAAGCAAGGATGAGGTCGCCTTCCTGAAATGAGCAAAGGTTGACATGGAAGTCAAAGGTGGCCTTTGATCATTTTTTAGCTACCTCATTGTTCTGTAATGAAGATCGACGATCTTCATCTAGGGACTCTAAGTTCCGCAAGTGCTGCTCCATTGGAGTAGTGTCGGGTAATAGCTCAATTGCGGTGCCTAAGGTGGGAATTTCACACTCGATGGGAAGAGTGGCCTCAACCCCATGGACTAGATGAAATGGTGTGAAACCAGTGGTTGTTTTCACAGATGTACGATAAGCCCATAGCGTAGAAAATAACATATGATGTCAATTGGTCTTATGTTCATTAACCATGCACTGTAACATGGTCTTGAGGACCTTGTTAACGGCTTCGACTTGTCCGTTAGACTAAGGGTAATATGGTGAGGCAAACTCATGGGAGAATCCTAACCGAGATGAGAGTTCAATGAAAATCTCATTCTCGAAGTGTTTCCCATGATTGAAACTAGTTGAAGTGGTAATCCAAAGCAAGATATGACATGGTTAAAGAAAAAATGTGTTGCAGTGTCAGTGGTATTGTTGAAGGTGGGCATAGCTTCCACCCCTTTTGTGAAGTAATCAACTATGACAACAATGTATTTGTGTCCATTTCTAGAAGGGGGATTACAAGTCATGAAATCAATGCCCAATTTACAAAAGGGGCCGGCAGTAATGACTGGGTGAAGAAGAGCAGGTGGTGCTCATGCTTTGTTGGTGTAAAGCTGACATTTCTCGCATCGCTTCATGACGTGAATGGAATCATTAAACAATGTAGGCCAAAAATAACCTTCTTGGATGATCTTCTGAGCAGTGGACATTCCTAAAAGATGTCCCCCACATGCGTTGCCATGGTAGTCATTCAAGACTTTATCGGCCTCGTTAATAGTCAAGCATCGAAGAAGTATGGTGTCAACCCCTCGCTGATGGCGAATACGTCGATGATCATCTTGTGAGAGGTGGTTACCAAGGATCATTTGAAGTGATGTAAAAGAGATGTTCATCGGGGAAGTCGGTATTGACGGGGGCAATGGTAGTGTTAGAGGGGAAGGCCATGACCAGTTCGATGAGGATGAGAGCTTTCTTGCTCTTGGGTGTTGAGAATTTAAGATCGTACTCCTGAAGGATAATGATCCATTGCGAAAATTTTCCATTAATTTGTCGACGACAGAGAAAGTATTGCATAGGGTTGGAATCTGTGACGGCCTTACTCATGCAAAGCAGAATGTAATGACGCAGTTTCTGGACTGCGAGGACGACTGCAAGGGCTAGTTTCTCTTTGTGTTTGTACTTCAATGGTGGTCCTAAGAGGTTTTTACTAACGTAATAAATGAAATGCTCACGATCGTCATCACCGATTTGAATGAGAACTCCTACGACTGAGACAACTGATGCTGATATGTAGAGGATATAGTCGTGATTGTAGTCAGGTGCACTAATTAAAGGGGCATTGTAGAGCGCCATTTTAAGATCGTCAAATGATTTTTGGGCATGTTCATCCCAGTCAAATGGGATGTCGTGGTGTAGTAAGCGAAGGAAACTGTGTGCGCGAGTGGCCTAGTCTGAGACAAATCATCGTAGAAAGTTATCTTTTCCTTATAGGCTCTGTAGTTGACGTAAATTCCAGGGTGGTGGAATTTCTATGATGGATTGGAATTTGAGGGGGTCCATGGTGATACCGCTTTGGGAAATGATGAATCCAAGGAGGCGCCCTGCAGTGATGCAGAACAGGCACTTGAGGGGGTTCAAGTGGATGTTGTACTGACGATACCGTTGGAAGATCATTAGTAAATCATCAAGATGTTGGGTGCGTTTCTTGGATCGATTTGTGAGTTCATCCAAGTATGCAAAGATGATATGAGCCAGATCGTGAAAAATGTATGTCATAGCCCATTGGAAAGTTGTGCCAACATTCTTTAAGACAAAAGGCATGACACGGTATGCAAAAGTACCCCAAGGGGTAGTGAATGTGGTTTTGTATTGATCGGTTGGATGAATTTGGATTTGCTTATAACTAGAGAAGTTGTCCATGAAGGATAGATCCTTGTGGCTGTTAGGACCATAGAATGTACCTTTTTGCTCACATTTTTTTCTACCTTTACACCCTTGTTTCACTCACATTTAAATTCACATTATCACCTTACCCTATCTCTCCAAAGGTATACAACGTCTCTTCTCTTTACTATATGTTTAATCTGTTTTGCATATAATTTTACATTACTCTCGTACTTAACCATTGATCAGAAATGTATAAGTGTTGAAACAGTTCGAACTGCAAATTAGCATTGAGGCCTGTTGCTGAAACAATTAAAGCACGCAAACCCTATGGCTGAAACAGTTTGTGGACTACGATGCTGAAACAAAAACTCACAGAAGAAGTTGCGACACTCTCCATGGTCAATGATGATGAAACAACAACTCACACAGAAGAAGTTGTTACACAGTTTGCGGTCAACGATGCTGAAATAACAACTCACACAGAAGAAGATGTTACACAGTCCGTGGTCTACGATGCTGAAACAACAACTCACAGAAAAGAAGCCGTTACACCCTCTGTGGTCTACGATGCTGAAGCAGCAACACAAAAATATTACATTGACCACAATAGCCGCACCTTGAGCTATCATTAACCATCACTGCTGCCTGAAGTTGCTGTAATAGTCAGAATGAAAATCCTGTGGCTGAAACAGCCCGCGATTTGTGATGTTGAAACAACATACAACAGTAGTAACAAGAAGACAAATAAAGAAGTTGTTACTCCAGCCGCAACAACAACACCTCACTCAGCACTTGTAATAGCATTCTGTTGCGGGAGACTAGGATATCCTATTCTAGTATATAAATCGGATCTGACTAAGAATAGGATTCAGATGTGCAAATGTAATTCGATGATCAAATTATATCAAGGGGATTCTCCTCTTTAAATAAGGGAAAATCATCATTAGAGAGGATCTTGTTTTTAGTTAAGAAAGGATTTTACAGAGAAGGACGTGTTTTTACTTCAGATTGTAATATGATACAGTTGACAGATGACTAAAAGACTATTCTGAGCATTTCTCTCTAGTTTCTTTCATTTCAGGGGAATCTTGTGAGAAGGGAGGGCCCACCTTCTTCACAAGATTCACCCATTAGATTTGTAGTGTGTTAGTGTTATTTCTGTTCATGCCTTGATTAAATTCTGTTTTGCTGAAACACTACTTTATTGAACTCTATTTTGCTGAAACACTGCTTTATTGAACTATGTCTTGTTGAAACTCTGCTTTACTAATTGTTACATTGTTTTCATATGATTCATGCTTGGGTAACTGTTAATCATTCTAGTTAGAAATCCTATTTGGTGAATTTATGAAAACTTGATAATCAAGGACAGGTGTTGAAGATTCTTGCTTGAGGAACAGGGTCATGTTCCCTGTTAGAGATAGTTAGCCTTCAGTGCATGTCAATTATCTCAATTTGTAATGAGTTCATGAAAGTGTGCTAATCGGAAACAGGTGTTGAAGATTCTTTCTTGAGGAATAGGGTCCTGTTCTCTGTTAAGAGGTAGTTAGTCTTCAGTGTGTGTCAATCATTTCAATTACCAATGAGTTCATAAAAGTGTGGTGATCGAAAACAGGTGCTAAAGATTCCTGCTTTGGGAATAGGGTCCTGTTCTCTGGTTACAGAATAGTTGGTCTTTCCTTTTGCAGTGTATTGTAAGATTTCTTTTCCAGGTTGTTATTTTCTTAATGTAATCCAGGATTCTTTGGACAATTATTTATTTAAACATTGAACTCTGCAATAGGTAGATTGCTTTCCTGTAATTCAAGTTAGAACTTCAGTTTGTTCAAGGCAAAGTGTGATTAATATGTTTTTACTACAACTCTAGGTTGCTTTTGAGATTGAGCATATATAGTGTGTGGTTACCTTTGAAATAAACAGACTTCCCTGGGTTGATAATTTATGTAGCACTTGTGATGTAGGAGCATCTCTCCATGTTAGCCAGCCACATCTTGCACGTGCATTCAAAGCTGAAGAGAGGCGCAACCTCATTTAAATTTTGAATTGAATGTAATTAAATGTCTAGGCTGGTGAGCCATAGAGCCGTGCCTTTGCGCAGGCTGTAGTTAAGATAGGCATTTAATGTTTGTATGGCTGAGATCTAGATCCGATTCTGGACTAGATAGCCCATTCAATGTAATTGAATAGGGTAGGTAGATTGGAGGGAAGAGCTCGAAGAGCCCCCTCAGGTAAAAGAGATTTTGGATCTCATTTTGGTAGTGAGTATGATTGTAAGAGAAGAGCTAAAGAGAGCTCAAGAACACCCTTGTAAATACAGGAATTTTCCATTTTAATATAGACAGAAGCAGTTTTTCCTGCATCACTGTGTGTTATGTAAATGTCTGTGAATGTTCTTTTATATGCTGTGAATGTATGTATGTGTGAGCATTTGCAGCGAGTCTGGTTGATTTCAGGTGAAGGTCTTTGAGGCTTCACACCAGGAGGGTGTGAAAAAATGTTGCGGGTTCTGATAAGCCGTGCACAGAGGTTGCACTTTTGAATACTATGGGTTCAAACAAAGACATGTTGCGGCACAAGAACTAGAATCAATAACTCAGTGAAGACCTCAAGGTTGTTGAACACCTTGGAGGCAAGGCTGTGTATGAGAGACACAGTTGTAGACAGAACTTAGCTGAGAGTTTTGTAAAGCTCTGCCAAGTGGGCATTGAGCACAGGCACAAGGTGCAGTTGGAGGAACTTTGTTGTGAGTTCAGAGAGAACCAGAATCACTGAGGATTCTGTGAGGCTTTGCCAAGTGGGCATTGAGTGGGTGCATAGAGGCATGGGAGAAAAGGAGACAGAACTGTTGAACGTTCTATGGAGAAGATACGCACATCCAGGAAGGCGTCGAGAAAGTGTGCAGATAGGCAAAAAGAGAAGAGAACTCTTTGAGTTTAGTAATTTGAAGAAGAGTCCATGGAGGGATCTTCACGGGGTTGTTGAACACCCTGATAGGCTCAGCAAGAGGTTTCTTGAGAAAACAGAGAGCCAGGAGGTCGTTACATTCTCCATCTACAGGAGAAGGGAAGAAGGATAAAATCCCATAGGGGTCTGAGAGTTTGAGAAGCTCATGAGAGACAACAGTGTGGGTGCGTGAAGACTCTGCAGAGGCGCAGAAGTCAAAAGAATCCCTTGGGGATTTGAGAGTAAAATCTGAGGAGGAGTCAACGTTTTTATACACACAGTTGAGAACTCAGAGTGAGGAGTTCACGGAGGAGAGAAGGAGGACAAAGGTTGAGGCCTTTGAGAACTTGGAATTATTCCAAGTGTAGGAAGAAAGTGCAGAAGCTCAGGAGAAGCAATGATAGCCGTCAGATTGGTTGGAGAAAGAGATCTGGACCGTTGGTTTTCATGTCCAGGAAGGTGTCAGGAGAAGCGCACAGGAGAAGGAGATTGTGGACCATCGGAATTTCACACAGAATTCTGTAAGCTGTTGGATCGGGAGAAGGTGTGTAGAGTTTAGCCTCTGGAGGAGCGCACAAGAAGGATGGATCTTGACTATTAGATCTTGAGAAAATTTCTCGTCAGTCGTCGGATTCGACAGGAGCTGCTCAAAGTTTACCATCGGGACTTCAGCCATCGGGAAATCGGGAGTGACGAGGACAATAAAATCGAGACACTTCAAGTCTCGAAATGCCGAGAATATCTGGACCGTCCATTAGTGGAGACACGTGGCATAGATCGAGGCGTTGGAGTCGGGATATCGGCATTCCCGTGGACAAGAGATCGAGGAAGTCTATAGTGAAAACCCGGACACAAATCTGAGACGTCCGTTTGGGGAGACAGGTGTCAGAAATCCGAAGAGATTCGGGATATTCGACATCAGGAAATCGGAGTTCCTGAGGTCGAAAGAGTTGGGACATTAAAAGTCTCAAAATCCCAGAGAAATCGTGACCATCCATCAAAGGAGGACACGTGGCAGCAATCGGCGCCATCGGGGAAACTCCCAACAGGAAGTCATTGATCGACATTATAGCCATCGGGATATCGAGGATCCTGGTGACAAAGTGTTTGTGCATTTTGGAATCACGAAGTCCAGAACCCCGATAAGTGGGAGCCAACTGTCGGCATATCCGGGAAGGAAGGAAGCTCCATTATGTGGGGGACAACTATCAACCTAACGGGATTTGGAGGATCGGGAATCCCGTGAGCAATTGTATTTTGGTATTGAAAACCCCAAAGCCCCGATGAGGGATAAGACTGAGGTCATGGGGATGGCGGTCATATGGGCCAGAGCCTAGCCAGGAGGGCTAACACATAAAGGGCGCATTAGGATTCGAGGGATCGCGAGTCCTAAGGACGTTTTCATTTTGGAATCGAAACGCTCGAAACCCCGATGGGGGACAAGGCTGTAGTCTTATGAGTTAAAGGTCATGTGGACCAAGAGCTTAGCTTGGAGGGATAATGGGGATTGGAGTGCATCGAGAATTTGAAGCCAAAAACCCCAATAGGAGGATATAAGGTTGTGGTCTTATGGAGAGTGGTCATATGGGCCAGAGGGCATAGCCAGGGGGCTAAGGCCGAAAGAGAGCTCATCAGAGATTGGGGATTCAAGAGGACATGAACTCTTGATATCAGAAAGGTTGAAACCGCGAAACCTAAAGTTAAGATCAGGTAAAGAGTGTGGTCATGTGCAGAAGGCTATGCAGGTGAACGAAGGACCTGTGGATCGGGTTTTTAGCAGAGATTCCATGGAGGAATCGACAGAGCCGCTTCGGCTCATGACATGAAATTGAGCGATCCTTAAAGACCGGGAGGTCAGGCGCAGAGACCGTGTGGGGTATGTAGGAGCATTCGCCCTCACACCATCAACTTGATTGTTTAGTTAAATAAGCAATTATAGTGACCAACAGTGGCCTGCACAGTCGTCGATAATTTGATCGATGAAAGGTGTTGAAAAGTTATCTTTGGGACATGCGTGATTGTGATCACGAATGTCCGTGTAGACACAGATAGTGCCCTGTTTTTTGTTAACGGGTACAGGGTTGGAAACCCATGAGGTATAGGTGATGGGGTAGATGAACCCAGTTTTACATAATTTGTCAATTTTGGCTTTGATGGCCGCCGCTTTGGATGGGTGTAGAGGTCGTTGTTTTTGATGAACTGGTGTAATGTCAGGGCAGGTGTCGATGCGATGTTTGATGATAGAGGGATCAAGGCCAGGCATTTCTGTGTATGACCAGGCGAAAATATTTCGATATTCTTGGAAAAGGGCTTTATAGGTGGTGACTTCTTGAGGAGTGCAAGCGGCGCCAATGGTGATTTCCTCGATGACTCCGTTTTTTATGGAAATGTCGATTTTGATGGTTGGGGAAATGTTGGCCATGTTGCCTTCTTCAAAAGCATAAGGGGTAGGAATGGGGTTGTTGAACTAGTTGATATGCCCTGATGGGATAAAATCCTTGGATTCAACCGTGTATATGGGGTGTTGGTTAGGAGGCGTGGAGGCTTCCTGTGGAAAGAAGAGTTCTCGGTGCTACAGTGCATCCCATGGCTAGTCGAGGGTGGTGAACTCTTCGAGTATTTCCTCATCACAGTGGAATTGGAGGGAATACAAGGGGTCGTCAGAAGTGATATTGGTGACTGCCACTGTGTGGCTGTCCCCTGGTGATGAAGAAATAGGTTGAACGATGAAATGAAATTGCGATGTTTCACTCGACATAAACCAAATATCAAAGTACTGAGGAGTACCAGTGGTAGTTGGGTGTAATATTTCCATAGGGAAATGAATGGGAGAATTGGGGGGATTTGGAGGTGAATCCTCGGAGAATTCATCCAAGAACCATGGAGGCATTGGGAGGGCCTTGGGTTTGGGAGAAATGATATGAAGAATCTCTAGTGACAAGGTAAGGTCAACCATCGATTTTGTAGGGGTTTGAATCAGGGTCAATTGGTGTTGCCTGTATTCAATGATCATAGGACACTAGCATGTAAAATGATCTAAGGATCCACATAGAGAGCAATGGCATCTCATACGTTCATTGACGAAAGTTGTGACATAATGGATGTCAATGATGTTGGGTAGGGATGATGTAGTTGGATTAGGTTCGTTCTGGAAGCTTTGGCATACTGTGGCTAATGTCTGCCGGAAGCGAGGCAGTGCTAGGCAATGGTGGGTATAATGGCCATATTCTGAACATATAGCACAAGTGAATTTGGTTCGCAGCCCTTTACTACTTGAGTGAGGGGCGATAGTGATAGTACTTGCTATAGTGGTGAGTGTTGATGGAGTTTAATTGAGTGGAATCAAGTTCCGTAACTCCAGTAGAAATGGGAAGTTTTTGTTTTGGTGTCCATCTTTCTCACATAGCGTGCAAGGGGGTTGGACGCGTGGGGGAATTGGAGCTGTGGGCTCCTTCTTCTTTCTCCTACCCCCAGTTGTGGCAGGGAGGGTAGTGAGTGGGGGTGTAGAGGGTATGGTGGGAGTGAGTATGGGAATCATCATTGGGATTCCTTCCATTTGGGGGGAAGGGATGGTCGAGGGACCATCTCTGGTGGATGTAAATACCAAACTAGAATTTCTAACACCATATTAGGGAGGGTAAGCGTTGCGGCTACTTAGAAATCTTGTATGTTGGGTGGAGGGTAAAATAAGGGGATTTGAGCTATGGCTTGGGAAACTGTCTCCCAAAATGGGATATGTCCTTGGGGAGAGGTGAAGACATGGACTGGTGGAGGCGATGAATTCACTGGAGGCTCGTGAGGGGGGAGCTCTATGACTAGTGGGACGTCAGGTATTATAGAAGCCTCCCTAGGAGGAAGGGTATCCTCTATGTAAGTTGTGTTGGATGATACGATGCATACTTGATTAGAAGGATGAAGAAGTGGTGGTGCACCATGGTAAGTTCCTAACAATGATGGGTCTTTGAAAATTATGGGACCCATTTCGATGAGTGGGTATGTGTCATGACTTGTGTGGATGAGGGGGAGAATGTTATTGATGTTGGCAGAAGGGTTAGGCTTGTAATGTGAGAAGGGATTCTGTAGCACGGCTGGGGGGGGTTGTTTCACGTATTGTTGTGGGGTCTGCTGAGGGGTAGGTGGTATTGGAGGATGTGGTAGACTGCCTGAGTCTTTTAGTCATTTAAAATCAGCGCTTTGGGGGAAATAATGAGTATAATGACCAAACTCACCACAAAGGGCACAGGGGAAGTTGGTTTTAATAGTATTGTTATTTCTCCCTTGATGCTTGTTGTTGTTTCCCCCCTGGGGGTTCTAATTCCCTTGGCTCTAGTTGCCCCCAGTAGGTTGGTTTTGTTGGGGTTGATTCCCTTTTTGGTCTAGGTTGTTATTGTTCCTATTCCTTCCTTTATTTTTGGCATTATTCGATGAATGCGTCGGATTTTCCGTATTCATCTATTCAAAATTTTTATATTGTTGAACGGGAGAGGGTTGAACAAAATCCACCCTAGCATGAGGGTGTGGGGGGGCCATGGGTTGTGGTGGATGAGGAAATGGAAAGTACGGATTCTGTGGGATTTGTGATCCGTAAGGTACATAGGAAGGTGTGGTCCTTTTGCTAGTACTTAAAGTTAAAGTTGAGGTAGAGGGGGTACCCGAACTTGTCTGGATAGGTGGGTGTATTGAGCGTGCTGACGGTGGCCCACTGATGGGTGGAGGAATAGAAATAGGGTATGGTTATTGATAAGGGGGTGGGGGATAATAAGAGGTTCCCCCATAAGCCGATGGATATTGAGGTGTGCCATACATTGGTGGTGGTTGGGGTTGAGGACTGTGGTGTGTGGTATTACCAATCAATCTGTTTGCTGAGTGAGACATCGTAGATTTGTCTTGACCGAATGGCATGGGTTTGGGGAGATCAGGAAGTACTGTGTATAAGTACCCTAATTGTGAATAGATGATGTCGTATTGTTGAGCCTTGTTGATGGCTTCTTCTTAAGATTGAGGGAAGGTGGAAGCTACATCTTTACCGAGGAGAGAGACAAGTGATCTGAGAAACCAGTCAAGACATTGTTGTTTGGTGGTTTCTTATTTGCACAAACTACGTCATCTATGCCACTCATGAATGTGATCAACGATATGTGTTGCTGAGGTTTGTTTGAAATTAGAGAGTAGTTCAAGACCATTGTCATGGAAGATTGGTAATTGAAAGAAGGTCAAAAACGATTTGGCCAAGGACTCAAAAGTCGCATGGGATCCTGATTTTTCATCTACATACCATTTGGCTAATGGGCCAGTGAGTGTGCATTGAAATAATCATAGTCTGATGGAATCATCCATAATGATGTTGGAAGAGCACCATAGGTGGAAAGTCATGACATGGTTGGCAGGGTCATCACCTACCTTTCCTTCAAATTTGGGGATGTCTGAAGGTAGTTTGGTGGGCATTGCAGGCCATGTGGGGTCATGAAATATAGGATCATTGGTGAGTTTGCTTAGATTTGGTATGTTAAAAGAGGCCAAATATGGCATCTGCAGTGGGGGGAGAGGATTAGCTCCAGCCATGGTGTGAGTGTGTTGTGAACCTGACCCTTGAGCGGGACTAGGTGTGTTGGTACTTCCCCCTTGAGAGGAAGTTGCCCCCCTGCTTTTGTGTAAAGGAGAGAGAGTGAACAGAGAGACTTGGGAAGTGGACCCAAGTAATGTGGAACTAAGCAAAGATGATCCTAGAATAGTGGCACTCACAAGAGTGTGTGAAGGTGGTGTTGATGAGTTGGCAAGACTAGGAACTCCCCCTAAAATAGGAGGGAGGTTTAGTAAGCATCTGGAACGATGGGGGTTCTGTGGGTCCCCTATGATGTCCGACTAGTTGAGTGGATGTGTGGAAAATGTGATGAGAGAAAAATAAACAAGAGCCTTTGTTGCAAATATTTACACAATATATATATCTAAATCAAAATGTAATCAAGAGTGCATCATACATAAAGTTTTTTGAAAAAGAGGCATATATGTGGATAAGTGGGCTTTGTCCACATGGTGAATCAAAGAAAACAAATGCTCGTTTCCTAAAATATGTAACGTCCTTCCTCTAAAATAGCACTGGACCTTCCAATAGTACTCAACAGTAGGGTCTGAAGTCACTGGAAGAGAAACTAGTGAAGGATGAAATAATCAGTTATAATGAGGGGTAAAGGGGGCATATCCCGAAAGAGCTGGTGATATTTCCCAATAGCCACACAAAATCCGATCAAGGTGCAATTGCAACCCACAATTTCCACCTGGGTATATGTCCTAAAATTTGGTCACTAGGTACCTCGGTCAAAGTACGACATTTAGATTTTTGGCCTAAGAAATCGGTCATGGGATGGATCCCATCCAAGAGGTGGGTGCCTCAAGGGGGGAATGCACAGAACAACTGGACCTCGAACTTCAACCCTTCATGGGTATCTCCCTGCCTTATGGTGTTAGGAACACTTGACTTGGAGGATTTTCAGTTCCCTATTTGACAACTTCTATGGTTTTGACAATGTGAGAACCAGATAATGGGGAGTTATTTGGATGCCTATCCCCGAAATCATACCTAGACTAAAAAAATTCTTTTGGCACCTCCTCTGGAGGAAAACTTAGTGAGGTTTTAGAAAAAATTTAGATGTAGTTGTTTGAGAGGATGGGGGTGTGAACCAACCTCGTTGAAATTAAATGGGAGTGGATAGTTTCATCAAGAAAAGGGTGAGGTGTTTCGGAATCCCTTTGGAGGAAACTTACTTTGACCTCCACGTTTCAAGAAGAAACTATGTGAGTGATAAGTGAATTTTGTGTGTGAATGAGTGAAAGTGTGCCAATGTTTTAATGAATTAGGTGTCACCTTGTTGCATGTGGACTTC
>ML783667.1:201063-234881 GCA_009831015.1 Picea engelmannii
TCAAAATATTGATCACACTACCAACCTTCCTAACCTCTTAACTCAACAAAAGTATGGTGATCTTGGAAAGCTTCTCTTAATGTTTTTCGAGCACAAAAAAAAAATTCTAAAGAATCACAAGTAATCACTTACCCTCTTAAGGTCCGATAGACCAATTAGGTCTTAGTGGACGTTAATCATCATCATCATCATCTTAGAAGCTAATAGTACTCATCGAATGTGATAGATATATCCAAACAATGGTGGGATTTATGCCGTCAGATTTTGTGAAACAGTTTGAAGTTTAGGCATCGTCACTGTCATTGTTACCATGAATTGTTGGCCAGTGATTGGACACCACGATGCAACCGTTGGGAACAATCAGTAAAAGTAGCCAAGGAAACTGTGTATACGACATGTCTTTCAAGGCATCTCTGCAAGTGTTCATATACTAGCATATTCTCTAAGCGAGAGAATGAGAATGCCGAAGTAATTAGAAATTAGAGGGAGGTTTAATATTAATGTTGTTAATTCGGATTATAAATATATCATGTTTGAATGTCTTCAAGGTGTCTCAACTTGTATAAAGGAAACATGGAATTGTTCACCACTTTGTCCATTGAGCAGAAAAACAACATTTGACATTGCAAACTTTTACCTCAACCCTTTATGGCCATCGAAACAGTGTTCCCACTACCATCCATAAGAAAATACCTTACATAAATATCTTAAAGCACCATCTATCTTCCCTCTCTGCATGTCTCTAAACCCATGTTTCTATTTATTAGAATTAACTTACTTAATTATTTTTAAAAGAAATCCATGTTCTTCATGAAGTTGTTATTTTCTCAACATTACTTAGTATGCTAATCGGTTGTGGATAGGTCATCCACATTATTGGTGAAGTTATGCATTTTAATTGACATTGCTTATTCGAAGTCATTTTAAGACACTATGCATGTTATTGACAAAGTTGTCATTTTCTTAACATTTAAATAATAATAATGTATTTATATGTAATAAAACTCACTAAAGCCACTTTGAGAACCAATGAAACACAAACCCATATAATTTCAACATTCCCTCCATACCTAACTTGGTCTCCATGTCCAAAAGGTTAATTGATTTATGTATTGTATGTAGTAGATATTAAGTTTAGGTTCGCAATAACACGGGACCCTCCAAGCATGAGACATGTGAATTTTATTATTGAGGTCTACACCTTGGGGACCCTGAGGCAGTACCATCAGAAGCATCAACATATCTCAATGAAGAGAGTGAAGAAGTGGGCATGTTAGATATTGGAAATATTCATAATCATAACCCTTGCATAATTCATAGAGATCTGAATTGCAACAATATACTTGTGAATGGTAATACTTGTGTTCCGAAGATCAGTGATCTAGGTTTTAATGCAAATGATCATGTTGATCACTCTATAATTGGTACAATGGAATGCATGACTCCATAATTATATGGAGAGGATTATAATCAACATGTAGATGTTTATTCGTTTGGCATGTTCTTAATGGAGATGGTTTCTTTGGATATTACTTATAGTGAGTGTCATAATGTTGTTAGATTTATAAGAAGGTGAGCTTTAGTATAAGGCTTGCATTAGTGGAAAAGGTTATAAATTAAAAAATGAGGCAATTTATTGAAAAATGTTTGGTGGGAGTGTCAGTGAAGCCTTTTTCAGTAGAACTTCCGATGGGCCCTTTCTTGAGAGGAATTCAAGTGAGCATCTAGTACATGTACATGCTACACTCTCTACTCTCTGTCGAAATGAACTTGTATAAGAATATTGTGTGCTTTGCTACAATTTTATGAAGTTTAAAGAAAAACAAATCACATAATGTAGTATGTAATTTCCAAAGTAAAGTGGTGGAATTATGTACTAATTGTTAACTTGAAGTCTTGAGTACAAACTATTTATAAAAAATGCATGAGTCATACTCTAGGATGTTCAAATTTAAGAATATTACATACATTTCTAGATGATAAAGTACTTTAATATCAATACAAGTGAAATTAGAAGAAAAGGTGTTTATATCTACTTCTTAAAATAGTTTAAAGTAGTAGTTGTATGTAGCCCAAAGCTAAAATAAAAAATAATTATAAAATACTTGAAACTTTAATAATAAAAAAAACATAAATCAAAATCGTCACTCCACTTTTTGAAGTAGAATTGGAAAGATCTTGATGTTAATAACTATTAAGAATGTCATATGTGTAAATTGAAATCATGAAAAAACTATTAAAATAAATTGATAAATAAAAATTGTGATACATTAATCCTATCCATTGCACTCTAAAGTATAATTGAATTCTAATACATCTTACTCTTCTAGACTTTTAAGCAACAAATTGTCAAAGCTACTTAATATCACATAATTAATTTTTACCTAATCAATAATAATATTATATTTTTATATGATTAGATAAATAAAGTTGTTATATTAAATTTGAACTTCATTTAAAATTTGAAATTTACACAAATAGTTTTTGAAAATAATGTATAATTTCCATACCCTTATATGTAGCATTGTACATTACATTATATTTAATAATGATAAGTTTCATGAGACTTTTATTGATAACCTTTAGGTATGAGTAAAGTTTCACAATGATCCAAGTTTAGTGTATGTTGGAAGAATGTCCTTACATGTTTTGTCCAATTCTAAATTGATCCAAATCTTTAAAATCTTGATCAAATAAGAACTCTAATTTCCTAAGTCACTCAATTGTAATATTGAGAAATAATGAGAAAATAGTCTATTATAAGATTACAATTGAGAGAACTCCTAATCACACCTATATTAATTAAAAATGATGCCTTCAAAATTTAAAGTGTCAAGTTTTGCACCCTAAAAAAGGTTTTCACAAAGATATTTAATCCCTCTTAATGTTTGATCGATCCGCGGTTAAAATGAATCTATGTTTACTTAATACATTAATATTAAAGTATTAAAAGTATTAGTATTATAAAATATATTAATAAACTAAAATATGCTAATATGTTTTTGATATATTAAAAATTTCATATATTAGGATTTCTAACCACCACTACATTAATTTAGTCATATATTAATTGAATTAGGGTAAATCATGCTCAAAAAGCATGGAGATAAGTGTTCCAATATCACCATAGTATTAATAGAGCTGAATTTGTAATTACAATTGTAACATAACATAACACTTAACACTTTAAGCCTCTACATTTCTCAACTGGACTATAGAGTCTCTTTAAACAATGGTTGATAAACACTTTAAAATACAATGTTTATTTATATAAAAAAAAGTTAATTCACAATTATAAAAAAAATAATTTAAAAAAAGTGAAATATAAAGAAATAAAAAATTAATTTTAAATTAAAATTTAATATGTGAATAGGAAATAGAATAAATACTTTATAATTTTGGAGATATAATATTTAAGAAAATGAAAAAACATATTTAATAATCAAGACTTTTTTTTAAGTGTAAAAATATGGAAAAAATATTGAATAAAGAAAAACAAATTTTAAATTTTAAATTAAAATTTAAAAAAAAAATACAAAAATGTTTTTAAGGAAATAGAATAAATACTTTCTATTTTTAATATTTATGAAAATAAAAAGAGATGTTTGTTTGGGTGTCCGGATATGCATGGGATCATGTGGGTTTAGTTTAATTATTTTAATGGATATGCATGAGATCATGTGGGTTTAGTTTAATTATTTTTATAATATAATATGTAAAATTGAATTGTCTTATATTAAAAAATATTAATTATTAATGTTTTTTATTTTTTATTATTTATTTAGTTTTGCTGATTTAAGACTCTGTTTTTGGGAATCTTTCAATCTTTATTTAACTTTCATTGAATATAGCAACAAGCCTCATCCTTGTTAGCTTAAGATGTTTAAAAAAAATTAGAGGGAAGAAACTTTTTATTTAGCTTCACTTTCTATCATAACTGTTTTTGGGAATCTTTCAATCTTTATTTAACTTTCATTGAATATAGCAACAAGCCTCATCCTTGTTAGCTTAAGATGTTTTAAAAAAATTAGAGGGAAGAAACTTTTTATTTAGCTTCACTTTCTATCTATCATAACTGCCATTTAGAGTTTGAATTTTATTTTTATTTTTTTGGAATAAAAGTCTAATCAATCATGAATCTGTGGGATATAATTCATGTAAATCTCAACTTTAAAAAAATATGTATTTTTATTTTTTTATCTTTCTTTTTCTTTTATTGAGACATTTAAAATATTTCTTTTGTTGAGACATTTTAAATAATTTTGTTGAGATTTCTTTCATTTGCATTTCTTTTGTTTTTTCTTTTTTGTTGTATTTTTTTTTTCTTTTGCAATTTTTCTATGCTGATTTTACTTTCGATTTGGATTGGATTTAGTGGTATTACCATGATTTATATAGACGAGTTTTTCTTACCCAACATTGGTGGGCATGCATGGAGAATTTGTACTATGTCAATTTCATGGGTTTGCATTTATCTTAAAGAGACATCTTTATGGAATTTTAAGTCCTCTTACATTAATTCTTTCCATGGAGGAACATCCATCTTTTCCAAGTGATAGGGTTTATCTTTCCAAGCAAAGAACTCGATGAATCCCACCCATCCCTCCACTTCACATAAAATCCTCTAGATTGATGGTTGAAGAGAAACATGAGGGAGTCAAAACTTTATAAGTATTATATCTGTTGTCTTTAAAATTTCTTGTACCACCCTACCCTCTTCACCCAATTTCTAAAAGAAATTCTCTAAATAAATCTTATCAAAAGGGTGGTAAAAGAAGGTTGAAAGCATATATGTGTGGGAAGCACAAGAAAACATGTTGGGGGTGGGAAGCACAAACAAACCTGTTGGGGTACTAAATAGGTGAACATGTGGTTGGCAGCAGGGCTATGCTTGTGTGGTACTAAGACAACTTTGTCAGGGCTATGGACGCTAGCTAAGCTAGCTAGCACCAAAGAGATGTTGGGTAAAGAAGATTATTTACATTAATGGATGTATACTTTCTTTAAAGTCCCTATCTATATCTCTTCTATCACTCACATGAAGTAAATTTAAAATAAAATAAATTTCCCTAGCAACATGGATTCATGGTCTTCTATCACTCACATGAAGTAAATTTAAAATAAAATAAATTTCCCTAACAATATGGATTCATGGTTTTAGACTCAGCTTGTTTCAAGTGCTTATCTTTTTAGAACTTATATTGCTTGATCAATTCATGGGAAATGTTTTATTGTTTGAAGACTTGATACAATTCATCATTTCAACCTTTGGATAAATTTAAGCTCATTATCTTTCTAACCAAAGATAATTGCTTCTTCCCCTGTGTAGCCATTGTTGTGGCAAAACAACAACCCTCATTTTTACTTTATTATCTTCATAATAATAATGGAGACCCTCTATGTAAATTTTGGTCATATCGTTACTATTATGCTTAGGTTTTTTTCCCCTATGATTTCTTCATCGAGTGTGGTTTCTCACAAGCTTCCCAACTGCTCTAATTCTATTGAGTTTGGACGTGTGGTTGAAAATGATGCTTATTCAAAGGTCATTTTAAAAATGTACAAATTGTATTTTAACTTTGTAAATATAACTAATTAATTTGTAATTATTATATAATTAATTTGGATTAATCAATTAATTGTATTTTATATAAATATAAATATTTAATTTAATTAATTATTAATCGATTATTATTTTAATTATTAATTAATCATTGTACAAAACCACGAGGTACCAAAGTTAATGTATATAAACCACAATGTATTGTAAATATTATATAATAAGAAAAAGAAAATTGTACCATGCCTCAAGTCTCCAAGAAATTTCAATTACAATCCTAAAGACTTACGGGCTCCCATTTGTACATATTAATAATTTTTTAATTTAAATTATTTTGTTACTAAATTTATTAACATAGTTTAAAATTAGAATTTTAATAAAATGCCCAAATTTTGCCCAGGTATGTATTTTCAAGTACATTGGCAATTTTGACATGCTAACTTTGGAGGAGGTATCTTGAGTTCTACTGGAGGCCCATAATGGTCCGTTGGAAAGATAGAATCATGGAGAATAATAATATCTGAACAAACAACTTTGCTACAGACTGAAAAATTAATGTGCTTGAACAGTCTAAGGGAACAACAAACTATATGAATGTACACCATAAATTAAGCACAAGATTACATAAGAGAAATCCCCCTTAAAAAAACTCAAGGACTATATTAATTGAGAAAAGAATGAATTATAGAGTTTGGTTACAAAGAAATATACAATATTGTCACATTGTGTTATTGGCAGCAAGGTTTTACAGTGTCCATATCCTTTTCGCTGCTTTCTTGTCTCCCCACCCCCAACACTTCTCGAGGTAGGGTTTGTAACTGTATTTTCTTTTATAATCCAAAATTGGGACAGATCAATATCCAAGGAGGTATTCTATTCATTCGGCGGACGGACTTCCCTTAAGAGACAAGGTTTTAGCCTTTTAGTCTCCTCTTAACACCTTCTATCAGATTTTTTGAATGTTGCGGAATGGTCATGCAAGGCCTTTGTCTGTCAAGCCGGAAGAGGATGATTCAAATCCATAGCAGGGCTCGAAATTTTGTAGAAATCCACAGAGATAAGCATGAAAGGAGGCAGTTTGTAATGATATGCAAGCTTGGTTGCGTGTCATCATATAGATAAAGGTCTTGCACACCATGGAAAAGCATGAAAGGAGACATCCATTCGTAGTAAATGATTTTTGAACAGTGGACTGACAGTAATGTATCCAAAGGATAGATGACAGGTGGATACATTGATGTGAAAGGCAATATGTGAAAGGCAGTGGTATTGGAGTTGACAGGTTTTGGGTTGATAGGTTTGAGGCAAAACTTATTCCTATTTACATGGGGCTTGTCGGTATAAGATGGTTTCAAAGGGATGGTTTTAAAAAACGTGTTCTACAAAACCTAACACTATATTTACATGAGGCTTATGCGTATAAGATGGTTTCGAAGGGATGGTTTTAGAAAATCTGTCAACCAGTTGATAGGTTTTCTACAAAACCTAACACTAAATATGCCTTCGGAATAATTATAATGTTTAACGAATAAGGCATGTTATATAGTTACCATGTTCGGATTAGGATTTGGATTAGGATTTGATTTGATAAGGAAAACAATCCACTTCCTAAAATCCAATACATCCACAATGATAATGAATAAAGCATGTTTCTATTATAGTTACCAAGTTCGGATTAGGATTTGATTGGATACTGAAAAAAAAAATCCACTTTCTAAAATCCAATGCTTAAAAAATTCTGAAATATACATTTTACAAATTCTAAAAACATATAATTTTTTAAAATTTCAAAAAATCCCAATGTTTTTTTTTTTTTGTAAGTGTGTTGAGATTCTATATTACTGAGTAAAATATTGTACACAAAAGGGCTGAGTGGTCTCCCCTGATCTGCCAAAAGGAAGCCAGATCAGGGGTCCCCAAGCTACGCTATCTACATTAGCGAAAGGATGGTTGGGCCGCCACTCGGGGAAACTGAGCCAGTCTCCATAAGTTCTTTTGAAAAGGAAAAAAAAAAAACTATACCATCATAAATAGCTAAAAGCAAGAGCATATAACATGAGTTGTTCCTATACTGATAAACAAAAGGAACTTGAGTTGATGTTGCGCTAGTCCAAGAAGATTGGGTGGATTTCATCTCCTTCCTTCCTTACCTCATTTTCCTTTTTCTGCTCCACTGTGCGCATCCTTCTGATGTTGGCTAGTGTTTCGCATCGGTCTGCTGGAGTGATGTCCATGTGGTGGACATAGCGAAGGTAGAGTTGGAATTAACCAGCCAATCGATCTATTTTTTCTCTTTGGTTCCTCTGGTCCTCTGCTATGCCTCTTGGGCTAGCCTCCAAGTCACTGAGGCGGCTTAGGATTTCTATGATTTCCTTCTTGTGGCCTCGGTTTGCCACCCTGCTAGTCTCGTTCTTTTCTTCTCTCATCTTGCATATTAGCATTTTTGTGCGCCAGGTTTCCTCCATCGTTTTGTGGTAGAGGGTGTTCCTGGGCTGTGTGGCCCCTGGGTCCCTTAACCCATCTTCTTCGTGGATGAGTTATGCCCAGGATTTTCCCTAGCGCTTGGTGTTGACTTCCCGCTCCCATATGTCGATGACTACTTTACCCTTTGTATCTACCTGCTCGAGGAAGGTTCCTTTGGTCTCTTTGGCCGCCTGTTCCATCCTCGTGATCTTCCAAGTGCTTATTGGGAGTTCCTGCCCCTAGGGCCCCCTCTTACTCTGGGTGTTCTTTGTTCTTACCATCATTTCTTGTAAGCCATGGCTTCTGTCGTGATTTCTTTCTCTGCTACTACTCTCCCCTTCCTGGTCTCTGGAATTGCTGCTACTTGGTTTGTCGCTATCCCTAATGCTTCTTCTTTTATAGAGTTTCCCTGGAGGTGGTCTTCTCCAGGTAATCATTTGTCTCCCTAAAGGCGTATCTTTTGGTCCTTTATCTTTGTTTCTGAGTGTGTGCGATTGGGAGCTCTACCATCATTCCAACACCAATCTTTTTCCTTACATGTTGTTCTCCAATCATTTCCTCCCTCGGGACCTAGGTGTGGATGAGCTGTACCCATACCTGCTCTTAGGCTATCCCTTTGGTCTTCGTTCTTTGTCGGCTACGGCTTACCCTTTCCATTCTCCCACGACCAGCCCCTATACTTCCTTCTATTGACAAGACCCTTGTATTGTACCCCTTCTTGTGGTGTGACTATGATTTGCATTGTAACTCGTGTTTAAAAGGTGGCCTAACAGATTCGACCTAAATCCTACTTGCCCTTCGTTTAATTCTGTGTCTCCAGCCTCGATGTGGTCGCCCATACTTCGGCTGCCATCATAGTCCTTTGCCGCTAGTTGGGTACAGTTTGTCTGAAACTGGCCACTTGGGATGTTAATCCATGTGGCATCCAATTCTGATCCTTCCTTGTCGACCTCTTCGTTAGCAATTCTATCCACTAGTCCATTTGTTGACCTGCGGACCCAGCACAACTCCATTGTGATCCCTGACTGCAAATGCTCCTGAATCTTCTACAAATAGTACGCCAAGCACCAGTGCCTTTGTATTTTTCCCATTTTGGTGTCATTTTGGAGTTTCCTTACTGTGTTGATGACTAGCATGGAGTCTCCTTCCACTATTATGTTTTCCATTCCTTCCATGTGTAGTATCTCCAGGCCTGTCTCTAGTGCTCCAAATTCCACAGCGTTGTTTGTTGAGTTCCCCAAACTTCTTGTGTACAGTCGGATAATTCTTCCTTGACTATCCCTCATTACTCCCCCCATACCGGTCTGTCCTGGGTTACCCTTCGATGCCCTATCAAAATTTAGCTTGAGGGAGCCCTCTGGTGGCGGTTTCCAGTTGCACTTGCCTAGACTTAGTTGCGGCACCCGTCTCACCTGATTGGGGTTGTGTCTTCCTTTCACTTGGAAAGCCTCTAGAATTATGAAATCCCGATCAATGAGTTTCACTTCTCCTGTTCAGAGGTTGTGGCTCTGTACCGTTTCCCTTGTCATGGTTATTACTGTTTCCTTGATCTTTCCAACCATCCAGCTTTGGTTCCTGAAGATGCGTCGGTTTCGTTCCTTCCAAATTTCCCAAATGATCATGTCGGGGGTGAGGGTCCAACAAAGATTCACCTATTCGTTGTCGTTGTATTTTTCCTCCCAGGTGTTTATAGTTGCAGAAATATTTCCTCTAATCTTATTAGACTGACGGAAAATGTCTACCACCCAGTCCCATAATTTTGTTGTGTAAGGAAATTTATCCAAGAGATGGTTCGTTGTTTCCTCATTTTCTTCACATAGGTGGCATCTTGAAGGGCCTATGAAACCTCTCTTCTTTAGGTTCTCCCAAGTTAGGATTTGGTTGTGTAGTATTAGCCACTGGAATATTTTTATTTTTGGCCATTGGGGGCTATTCTAGAGCTTGTCCCAATGATACACCGCAACTTCTTGGTCCTGGTTTGTTATGTAGTGGCATACTTCTTTAAGATTGAATTCCCCTCCTGCTTTGTGCCCGCATCTCAGTTGGTCCTTTCCTTCTGTGAATGCAATTTTCCTTCTCCTCAATTCCTCCTCCACTTCTTTAACTGTTGTTGTGGTCTGGTCACTAGTCTGTGGGGTGAGAGTGTTCCAGATTTTCCATTTGTTGCACTCTGCTTCTTATTTCCAGTAATGGTAAACTCGGGTTTTACCTTGCGCCATCATCTCCTGTTGGAGTTCTTCCTAGCCCAGTTGTTCCATTTTGGGTTCTTGTTGCCAGGCATCCTCCCAGAATCTAGCAGTTCTTCCATTCCTTATTTCCCAAAAGTTGTGTGTCTGGATCCAGGTCTTGTTGCGCCAGGCTAAGTTCCAGATGTTTGATCCCTCCTTGGTGCCTCTGAAGTGGATTTTGTCTTGGTTACTAATATCCGGGGCGTACTTTGCCTTCCATAGGTTAACCCATGGCGTGGTCATTTCTTTGACCCATATCCACCAAAGATTCACCCCATAGGCATCATTGGTTACTTGTGGGTCCTGTACCCCAAGGCCTCCCTTGCTCTTTGTCTTACACACCTTCTCCCAAGCCACTAGTGCTCATTTTTTCCTTGTTTCCACTCCACGCCATAGGAATTCCCTTTGTATGGTTCTTATTTTTTGTAGAATTCTCTTGGGGGGTAGGAAAATTGACATCATAAACATTGGGATAGCTTGCAGAACCAACTTGGTTAGGATAAGTATTCCTGCCAGGTTGAAGGATCTGAAAGTCCAATTGTTTACCCGGTCTTGAATCTTGTTGACTATTCCTTCCCCCGTTGACATCTTGTAGGCTTTGTTTGTTAGGGGGATGCCTAAGTACTTGGTTGGGAGGGTTTTGCGTTCAAAGCCTAGTATGTTGGATAAATTCCTTTGGATAGTTGGGTTGGTGTTGAAGAAGAATATCATTGATTTGGACTAGTTTATCTCATCCCCTGAGGCTTCCCCAAACTCATATAAGATTCATTTATAGGGTTCCTCTTCCTTGACTGTGGCCATGCCATGAAGTAAGGTATCATCCACGAACTGTTGGTCTGTGGAAGTTCGACAATTCTCATAAGGTTTTATACCTTTTATTTCCCCTGTTGCGGTTGCAATTTTTATGCTTCGACTGAGTCCTTCCATCATTAAAATGAATAAGAAGGGGACAACGGGTCTCCCTGTCTGATGCCTCTCATGGGCCAGTATGGTTTGGCAGGGGCTCTGTTTACTAGTAGAGAGAAGCTTGTTGTGGATACTAGGTTGGTTATCCATCGGATCTAGTGTTGGGTGAAGATGAAGGCTTCCAAGGTTCTGACCATATAGTGCCAGTTGATTTTGTCGTAGGCTTTCGCTAGGTCCAATTGTATTATCATTCCCCCTCTTTTCTGAAGCTTCAGGGTGTGGATCAGTTCATGGGCTTGGATATTATTCTCCATTATTTTCCTTCCTTCTATGAACCCCACTTTCTCTTGCAACACCGGTGTAGATAGTAGTGGTTTCATTCTGTTGGCTATAACCTTGGAAATTATCTTATACACCACATTGCACAACGCTATTGGTCTATAACGATCGAGAGTTTTGGCTTCATTTTCTTTGGGATGAGTGTTATCAAACTACCATTTAGTTCTTTCGAGATGGAGGCTGACCTTATAGAGTCTTCTACTACCTTGTAGACATCCTGTTTGACGAATTCCCAACAATCTTTGAAAAACTCCATTGTGAACCCATCTGGGATTGGATCTTTTCCATTGGGAATTTCCTGGAGTGCTTGGTCTATTTCTTCCTCCACATTGGGCTTGATTAATTTTTTGTTTTGTTCTTCTGTTACCAGGGGAGGGATATGATGGGTCACCTTTTGTATGGCCTATTTTCTATCTTGATTAGGTTCCTGGGCGATCTGGTGGAAGTGGTTTACCAGAGTTTTTTCGATGTCCTGATGGGACTCTCTTTCTATTCCGTTTGGGTCCCTTATCTTCAAGATTTTGTTATGGGATCTTCTGGCCATGGTTGTTTTGTGAAATAACCTGGTGTTCCTTTCCCCTTCCTTTAGCCATATGATTCGGGACTTTTGTCACCAGAGATTTTCTTCCTGTTGGAACCTTTCATCCCATTCCTGGGTCATCTAGATCTCCTCCTTTTTCCTTTTCTCATTGTAGCCCTCCAAAATGCAGGTTTCCTGGAGTTTTTTCATTTTTTCTTCTATGTTTTTCTTCGCTTGGTTTATATTCCCAAAGGTGTCTTTGTTCCACTCCTTGAGACTATATTAGATATATTTTAGTTTCTTATAGAGTTTGAACATCCTTGTCCCTTTCTCTTCTTTCTCTTCACTCCACTACTATATTTTCCTTGAAAGTCAGGTGTTCCATCCAAAATTTCTCGAATCTGAAGGGTCTGTTCTTTGGTGTGGTCTAGAAGCTTGCTTCTAGTTGCAGTCTAAGGTTAGCCCCTACATAATGGCTGACTCTGACACTAGGAATCTGTCAAGTCTTGTTTCTACCTAATGTTGGCTCATTCGCTTATTATTCTAGGCGAAATGGCCATTTTTGGTTTTCATATCTACCATTTCAGCTGTGTCTATGAATTTTGATAATTCCTTCGTGTCTCTATCCAATCTTCTTGTCCCTCCTTTTTTCTCCACAAGTGACATGGTGATGTTGGAATCCCCAACTAGGATCCAATGGAGGTTGTTGGATCAGTTTTTGAGGTCTAATAGATCGCTTAACATTCCTCTCCTGTCCTCTGGCACCTGGGGTCCATACACATTAGTGCATAAAATCTCCTCTGTGTTCCCAATGATTTGCATGCGGACCATAATGGTATGCCTTGTCGCTTTATCTGCTATAAGGCTTAGTACTTGTGGGTTCGATAGGGTGAGGATGCCTCCTGCCATTTGGTGGCTTCCAATGGCCACCATATTGTACTTGCACCACTGTTGTTGACTGATTGTTTCCATTCTTTCTGTATTACACTTGTTCTCTTGGATAAAACAAAGATCTGATTGTTCTTGTTTTAGTCTAATCCTAAGGATTTGTTTTTTTCTTGGGTTGTTTAGACATCTTATATTCCATGCTATAACCTTCATTTAAACATGCGGGGGGGAGTTGGGGAAGATGTTTTTGATCTTACCCGAGTTTATCAATAGCGCTCCAAGCTCCTGCAGGGCTACAATGTTGGATTTCTGGCCTTTTTTCCTCCACGTCTATTTGGGTGAGAGTTGTGGTTGTACCTTACTGACTTTGAATCCTAGGTGTCCAATATCCCCGTGTGCTCACTTTTGGCCTCTAGCTTTGGCTTCCTCCCTTAGGAGGAACAAGTAATGGATGCGGTCTAGTTGATCTGTTGGTACATTGTCCACTCCCTGTCTTTTCCATTGCTCCAGTATGTTCATGAGGTCTATCCCTTCCCTTTCCACCAGGTCTCTGAGTTTCGGATCTTCTGTGCCTACTTCGCTCAGTGTCATTTCCACGTCTCCCTCTGTGTCTTGCATGGGGATGTTGTCGTCTCTGATTTCTCCTTCCATTGGAGTTGCGCAACTTCCTTGTTCCTTCTAGTCATTAGGTTGGTCAGTGGGCTCGTTTGGTGTTTGTTCTCGGAGTTCCTAAGTTGTTTCTATATCCTTCTTGGCCTCTTCCCCTTGATTGGTTTTATCCCTTCCTTTTGGAATCAACCAGACTTCTGGGTTATTTCCTGCCTGGGATTTTCTCTGCCTTTTGTTGGCTCTACTTCTGGCGTTTGGTTTAACAAATCCATCCTCATCCTATTGTGGTTTGGAATTTTTCATTTATTTCTTTTTATTAAGAGGGAATTCCTTGATCAAGCAGCCATGTTCGTGGCATATTCTACGTCGGAAGGGGATTTGTTCATAATCGATGTTTTGGATCCATTCCTCATCCCTGAATTCAAGGCATATTGCTTCTGGGAGTGCTCCCGACACATCCATCTCTATGCATATTCTTGCATAGGATGTGTATCTCCCTTTCAGGGTTGCTTCTGCGGTCTTTATATATTTCCCCAGTTTATTCCCTATCGCTTCGAAAGTGGAGGGTAACCAGTAGTCTAAGGGTAGGGAGTAGGGTCTCATCCAAACCGATACCTTTTTGAAGGTCTCTTTTTTGGGGGAGAAATTCTCCTTCCATGGTTGCATGTACAGTCCTATTGATGCATGGAAGTATGGTCCTCCTTCAAATACTCTGTCTTTGTCCTCCAGGTTTATGAATACCGCTATGAAGAATCCTTTCGAGCCCAGATGGAGATCCACTTCCCCATTTGGCTTGCAGTGATATTTGATCCAGTTGCCCAACGCTTTTTCTGTGGGCCATAATCCCATAAATTTGTAGATTAGCGCATGTGCCTTCATCTGATCTCTGTAGAGTTGCATCTGCGGATCTTCCAATAACACCTTGGGTATCAGTGATGATTTAGGTTTGCATGGGTTATGCCCTTCGGTCCGGTTGGTCTTCGTTGTGTCGTATGTGTCGTTCTAAGTTTATCTTGCTTCCTCTTCCCTACATTCACTTTTCTCCTTGTTTCCTTCCTGGCCTATTCCAGGGTCTGATCCTGAGGTGCCTTGAATACTTTTCCCCTTGGCCCTTTCCCTCTATCTACCATTATTTGTTTGTATGAGGGGGTCCCCTTACCCCCTCCTCTGGTGCTCATGTTTCCCTCTGCAATGGTCATGAAACTCCAAACCCTAGCTTATGGTTGCTCCAAGAAAAGCGATAAACAAAAATCCCAACGTTTCTATGAAAGGAGTGGCTGCATTTCTACACATAAACCATGCAGGGGCCATTGAATGTCCTATTTTTTTCTTGTTTAACGTTTCTATGAAGGGAGTCTATTAGGGTCCTAACCCTCACATAGGTAGAACAATATATTCAGATGTAATAAAGGTCAATATTAATAAGGCCTTTCAATAAAATAGAATAAGGCAGATGTAAGAAGACCTAATAGAAGCTTCTTCTTCTAGAAGGATCTTCCTCTAGATGATTTTTTTTTAGTATAAATAGGAGTCAAGGGTATGAGAACCCTAGCTTGGATATTATTGTAATAGAGCTCTCCTCAACTGGAGGTTGCCCCCTCGAAGAGGCCTGTGAACATTGCTTTCAGATTCAAAGTCCTATTTATGTTATTATTCTCATATCATTTCAGTGTTATTGTGGTGAATGTTCTGGTTATATTGTTGTTATTCTACCATTACTAGAATTTTATTTATGTTCTGCATACATTTTATATCTGGTATATTACAAGTAGTATCAGAGAACTTTCCTCGGCAGAAAGTGTGGGTTAATTTTTTTCTAGGTAGACACATATTCCAGCGTCTTTAAGCCACAAAGATATGTCGTTACGCATAAACCCGTAGTTGAGTGACTCATACATGTAGGAAATACAAGTGGTACTTAAGCACATCTGTTGGCCACCCTTGTAACCCTTGTTGGTACCCCTTCGAGTGGTAGTGCATCAGACAACACCTATGTATGGATCGACCTAGATTACCTAAATCCCTCTTTAGATAAACCATTCGGTTGCTTGACTATTATAGTGTCACCGAGAACAACACTCAGGAAGATACTCTCTAGTACCTGGGTAGTCGAATAGTATGGCTAAGGGTATGGTCTATCCTCCTTAGTTAGTGCCCTGATATATTCGGTCGAGTATTACTGTTGGACCCCACACGTATATCAGAGAGCTATAGCACAGGGAAAACCCTTGTCTGTAGAACCCTTGAATACCTAACCCTTGGGGAAATAAACATAAACAAATTCAAACATACAAGATCTATTTCCACGCAACTGTGTTCGGGTTGCCAAGTAAATACACATTTCTTTTTGGTTAAGCATTTGGGCATTTCCTCTCTATATTATTCTTCAGACCGAAGTATAACTCCACAATTGTTTCACCATTATTTGAGACCTATTCCATTGGATTGATCTCTTCGCCCTTATCACATTCATCCATATCATTTTTTGGAAAAAACAAAATTGACCCCTCCCACCCCTTTTTAGTTTCCCCATCCTCATGGCCCATACCCGTAGCCAAGACTTGGAAGCTCACTTCAACACCCTGCAATATGGTCTCATTGAGACCCAACAAGAAGTGAAACAACTTAGTGCCAATGTTGTTGCCATCAATACAACAATGCAGTCCTCAATGGAGGAAATCAAACAAGACCTCACCACCCAGCTTGAATCAGTATTTTCGGCACTCTACACCAAACTGCATATCCCTACAAAAAACCCTTTCTCTTCCTCACCTCCACATACTGAAGGTGACAATTCCTCTCATTCCCATAACTTTCAGAACCATCACTTTCAACGTGACCTACGCCTTTCGCAAATGGATGTGACCAAATTTGATGGCTCAGACCCCACTGGTTGGGTAAACCAAATGGAACATCATTTCTCTTTATATGACATTACAGATGACTTGGCCAAACTCTGGTATGGTGTTCTCCATCTAGATCAAGAATGTTGGCAATGGTGGCAATGGAGAAAAACTTCTCGTCAAGGGTATATTGCTTGGACACACTTTGTGGCAGAGATTTATGAACGCTTTGACAATGACAACAACCATTTGGGCCATTTGACAAAGTTTAAACAATTAGGAACAATGGACGACTTTATAACTTCCTTTGAGTGCCTGGCTTTTAGAACAAAGGGCATGTTTGATGCCTTTTTCTGAGAGTGTTTTATCAGCGGCCTCAAGGATGAGATTCGGGCCCATGTCCTCATGGCTCAGCCTTAGAGTTGGGCGGAGGCTACTAAAAGAGATAAAGAAGAACAACAGGTTGTATCTTCTCAAAACCGAAAACCCTCCTTTATCCCTCGCCTAAACCAGTAAATCCCACTACTCCCTCTGCTCCACTAAAGATCCAAAAATTGACCAGGTATGAAATGGCTGAACACCAACTCAAAGGCCTTTGTTATAACTATGATGACAAATATTTCCCGGGCCACAAGTGTAAAGAACAAAATATTTTTATGGCCATCTCCAAGGATATTTCGGAAGAGGATGTAGAAACTCCCTTTGTGTCTGAGTCACCTAAATGCACTGACATAACCCCTCCCTCAGACCCTCCCGAAGTAGAATCGGTCATTTCCCTCAATGCTCTCACTGGATTCTCCGCTCCCCAAACCCTTAAGCTAATCGGTTACATCAATCATCGGAAGGTCATCATTCTGGTTGATATTGGTAGCACCAATAAAATTTATTCATCATCGCATTGCCTAAGAAACTCATTGCTACATCCATGTCGTTAATAATTTCAAAATCATGATTGTGAATGGTGGTTCCATGAAATGTCGAGGGCGTTGTGAAAACGTGCATCTCCAAATTGGTGACTACCACTTGAAATCCCATATGTTTGCTATCGACATGGGAGGTTGTGACATTGTGTTGGGTGCAGACTGGCTAAGGAATTTGGGTCCCATTCTCATGGATTTTAAAGACTTAACCATGCAATTCGATCAGGAGGGCCACCAATATAAGTTCCAAGGCATCACCGCCGGTTCACCTGAGATCATTAGTTCCCATCGCATGGAAAAGATGCTCAAAAAAGGTCATTCTGGTGTTATCTCCCAACTCCATGCCATATAAGCAACAGAGACACCCTCGGTCCTGCAAGACCTCCAAGCCATCATTTCTAAAAATCAATTGATCTTTTCCACTCCCCAAGGACTCCATCCTTCCCGTGGTTTTCATGATCATTCCATTCCCCTTGTACCCAGAAACCTTCCTCCCAATATCCATCTATATCATCACCCCTTTTCCCAAAAAGATGAAATTCAGAAAATGGTCCAGGAACTCCTTAATGTAGGCATTATCCGCCCTAGTACGAGCCCCTACTCTTCTCCTATGGTCATGGTCCTAAATAAAGAAGGTTCTTGGCGAATGTGTCCTGACTTCCATTCCCTCAACAAACTTACCATCAAAGAAAAATTCCCCATTCCTGTCATTGATGACCCCCTGGATGAATTGAGTGGCACCCAATTCTTCACTAAACTTGATCTTCATTCAGACTACCACCAAATACGTATGAAAGAGGCATACATTCCCAAGACTACCTTTAGAAATCATGAGGGCCACTATGAGTTTTTGGTCATGCCCTTTGGCTTGTGTAATGCCCGCTCCACCTTCCAAAGCCTCATGAATCATGTCTTCCATCCTTTTCTCTGCCATTTTTTCTTAGTTTTCTTTAATGACATCCTCATCTATAGAAAAACCTGGACATACCACCTTGCTCATGTGGATCGAGTTCTCCATCTACTCTCTCAGCACCAACTTTTCTTGAAATAGTCTAAATGTGTTTTTGGTGCCTCAGAAGTAGAATACTTGGGTCATCTGGTTGGCAAAGATGGCATCAGGGTGGATCCTAAAAAGATTGAAGCTATGCAAGAATGGCCTCACCCAAAGACTCTTAAGAGATTGCATGGATTTATGGGCTTAATAGGGTATTATCGCAAGTTTGTTAAGAATTATGGGAAGATTGCAACACCTCTCACTGCTCTCCTCAAAACAAACTCTTTCACTTGGACTCCAGCCACTGCTCAAGCCTTTCAAACCTTGAAGATGGCCATGTGCACCACTCCAGTCCTCGCCCTTCCTGATTTCACAAATACCATTGTGTTGGAATGTGATGCCTCAGGGAAAGGAATCAGTGTTGTCCTTATGCAAGAGGTTCAACCTTTGGCCTTTACCAGCAAGCAACTATCTGACAGAAATCTGAGCAAATCCATCTATGAAAAGGAAATGTTGGCTATTTTACATGTCATTGATTTGTCGCGCCCTTTTCTATTGGGGAAATGTTTCCAAATTAAGACAAACCATCGAAGCCTCAAGTATTTTCTGGAACAATGCATTTCCTCCCCAGAACAACAAAAATGGGTAACTAAAGTCTTTGGATATGATTATGAGATCATTTACAAGAAAGGCAAAGACAATGTGGTTGCGGATGCACTTTCCCAAAAATATGAAGATGAAGGATCCCTCTTTTCTCTTTCATTCATTGTACCAGATTGGCTCCAAGCCGTTCGCTAGGAATGGATACAAGATCCCAAAAGTTCCCAGTTGATCCAAAAATTGCAATCCAATGCTCCATCTTCCCAAGGGTACTCTTGGATCCATGATGAACTTCGATACAAAGGTCATTTGTATTTAAGAAAATAATCAAAGCTTAAATCCACGATACTTTCTAAGCTTCATGCTACACCCATAGCAGGGCACTCTGAGTTCACCAAAACCTATGACAGGGTCAAACGTTCCTTTTTATGGGATGGTATGAAATAGGACATTCATAATTTTGTAGCTGAATGTGATGTGTGTCAATGCAACAAGGGAGAAACAATCAAATATCTGGGCACACTACAACCGCCCCCGATTCCACCTGCTATTTGGAAGGATATCTCTATGGATTTTATTACCATCTTACCCAAATCGGGAAATAAATCCATCATCATGGTGGTTGCTGATCGCCTTTCCAAGTATGCTCATTTCTATGCCCTTCAACACCCGTTTACAACATCCACGGTGGCTCAAATTTTCATGGATTAGGTCTTCAAGATTTATGGCATGCCGCACTCTATTGTTTCTGATCACGGCCCAACTTTCACAAGAAATTTTTGGCAAGAACTGTTCAAGATACAAGGCACCGAATCGCATCTCAGCACAACTTATCATCCCCAGACTGATGGCCAAATGAAAATTGTCAACAAGTGTTTGGAAACATATTTGAGGTGTTTTTCCTTGGAAAATAAAAATCAATGGGCTCAATGGTTACCCCTAGTTGAATGGTGGTACAACACTTCATACCATACAGCTACACGCATGACTCCTTTTGAAGCGGTATATGGACAGAAGCCACCTTCAGTTCTCTCATACTTATCGGGTGCCTCGAAGGTCCAAGTGTTTGACCTAACACTTACAACTCGAGAGGCTATTCTCTGTACCCTCAAAGAGAATTTGGTCATGACACAAAATCGCATGAAGAAAAAAGCAGATCAAGGTCGCTCTGAACGTCAATTTGCAGAACGGAATCAGGTGTTTCTTTGAATGCAACCTTACAAGAAAAATTCCCTCAAGGTCGAGCATTGTCAAAAGCTAGCGCTCAAATTTTATGGTCCTTATACCGTTCTCAAGCGTGTGGGACAAGTAGCCTATCAATTAGCTTTGCCCAGCCATTCAAAGGTACATGTTGTTTTTCATGTTTCATGCTTAAAGAATGTGATTGGAGCTAACTACCAAATTCAAACCAACCTTCCAGAGTTAGATGAAGAAGGATCCATTTGGCTACAGCCAAAAGAATTTTTAAACCAGCGTGAGTGTCGCCTACGTCAAAGAACCATCATGGAAGTGCTAGTCCAGTGGAAAGATACAACTCCAGTAGACGCCACTTGGGAACCAGCTACCATTCTGCAACAATTTCCTCATCTTAAGCCTTGAGGGCAAGGCTACTTTTAAGGGGGCAGACATGTTCGGGTCCTAACCTGCACATAGGTAGAACAATATATTTGGATGTAATAAAGGTCAATATTAATAAGGCCTTTCAATAAAATAGAATAGGGTGGATGTAAGAAGACCTAATAGAAGCTT
The DNA here is from genome assembly GCA_009831015.1 of Picea engelmannii. Lineage (NCBI taxonomy): Eukaryota > Viridiplantae > Streptophyta > Pinopsida > Pinales > Pinaceae > Picea > Picea engelmannii. Next base: position 221,683 of record ML783667.1, read on the forward strand.
CTGCTTCTAGAAGGATCTTAGATGCTTCTTTTTAGTATAAATAGGAGTCGAGGGTATGAGAACCCTAGCTTGTATATTATTGTAATAGAGCTCTGCTCAACTAGAGGTTGCCCCCTCGAAGAGGCCTGTGAACATTTCTTTCAGATTCAAAGTGCTATTTCTGTTATTATTCTCATATCATTTCAGTGTTATTGTGGTGAATGTTCTGGTTATATTGTTGTTATTCTGCCATTACTAGCATTTTATTTCTGTTCTGCATACATTTTATATGTGGTATACTACAAATTCGTTGCATTTCTACAAAACAAAGCATGCAGGGACCATTGAAGGTCCATTTTTTTTCTTGTTTAAAGTTTCTATAAAGGGAGTCGTTGCATTTCTACAAAAACAAAGCATGCGGGGGCCAATGAATGTGCTATCTGTTTTTGGTTTTTTTCTTGACATAGTATTAGAACCGAGGGTTAAAACCCAGGATTTTCAGTATATATACTTCTATTATTCTACTTATGATATTGATATTGGTGAGCCCACTAATATGTATGCATTTTATTAAGAGCCGACATCACTCAATACTATTGGAAATAGTAATTACAAGTCAGTGAGATCTTCTTGTGTCTGTTGATTTGTTTGTCATTCATTCTGTCAATAGCCGGATTTTTAGTTAGTCAGTCTGACAGTCTGCATGTGAAAATTCGCACGTTTACTCAAATTCAGTCGAAAATAAGAGAAGCTATAAATGGAGCCAATCTTATCTTCTCAAGTTATGGTAAGTAGTTGAAGAGTCAGTCGAATTAATGGTAGTCATTAATGTTGAGTCTGTCTTAGATTTTGTAGGAAGTCTTAGTCAAAGTTCATATAAATATGAGTCGTTTAGTTAGTCAATGTGCAGAGTAGGAGTAGAGTAGATGTAGATAATAGGCAGAGAAGTAGAGTATTAACAACAACAAAAGAAGTTCGAGCACAAGTTATGTGTTAGTGAAGTCAGTAGAGGAAGTCAGGGTAAAATCATGAAGATGGGTAATACTTTTGCTTGTTTTATGAGAAAACAAACTGTATTTTCACAAGTTATTCAACTTCCGACATACAAAAGTATTTGTTTTATTTAAAATTTCACTTTACAATAAAATCAAAACTTGTGAAGAATTTTGTTAGCTTTCTAATGACTATTTTTCAATTTTTTTTTATCAAGATTTGATATGTCAATTTGACAATTGTTTAACAGTATGTTCCTTAAACATGAAAGGAATGATAATGAGTTATTGTTTCCCACAACAATGTATCTATTATTAAACTTATGTTTTTAAGAAACGAAATATACTGCAACAATCTACAGAGACTCTATTTTATTATGACTATAATTTTTAATCTAACGGATGAATATTATAATTTCTAGAATTTTTTGAAGTTGACCAAGCTAAAAAAAGTTGCACATTTTAAACACATGTTTTCCCACACCTTGTATCTATCTTAATTTTTACTTAAAAGTAAAATCTAAATATACCCTTTTGAAAAGAACAATTTAAGGATTATGAATATAATTTTTTCTAAATTTTTCACTTTGTATTTTTAGAGATATAGATATTTCATTTCACCGAATCATAATGTCTGTTGAACATATTATGCAGTTATTTTTTTTAAAATTAAATAAAATTAAATAAAAATAATGAAAATAAAAATAAATTATAGGAATTGAAAGTAGATTCAATTTTGCAAATGTTGGTGTCATTTTCAAAACCAATTTCTGAGTATTTCCAGGACTTTGCAACCTCCAAAGTTCATGTAAGATCGGGGGAATTCGTTGGTTTCTTAATACAGTCCCAATTTTTAGTTTTCGGCCGAAAAAATACTCTTTCGACCATAAAACTAAATTCTAATGGAAACCATAAAAACTAAACGATTTCCAAAGTTTTCAGCTGAAAAAACTTGTTTCAGCCGAAAGATTGTTGAGTGAATTTCGTCGTTCGGAACAAATGAAAAGACACATCGTATCGTTTCATTTCACGCCAAATTATATAAATATGTTTTCGACCGAACACATTTAACACAATTCATCGCTTGTTTTATGGTTTTCTAGAGCACCTAAACAAAGTTCGAATCGTCTTTTTGGTTTTTGTTGAATAAGGTAATTGATGTTTGTTCAAGTTTTTATTGGAATAACAATTTATATGTTGAAAGATAAATGTTGAGAATTTTTTCAAGGTGAAGTCTTTGTTGAACATATCTTTTACAGATAACTATAAAAGTCATGGAAAACAAAAGTTTGCACAAGAGAAAATTTGATCGCACTTGAGATGATACTCACCAAAACGAACAAAGGAAAGAGAATTATTGGAGAAAGAAATGAGAACGTGAAAATATTGAAGAAAGAAATGATGATAATGTAAATAGAGATTTTTAAAAAGAAGAATTCCAACCAAGTATGCATGCACATATTGTCTATATTAAAAGTATAGAATTCAAATTTAAAATATTGTTTAATATAATTGATTGTAATTACAATTTGATGTGTTTCAAAAAACACAAATAGAGTTGCCTCATAATGTCGAAGAAGACATTGAAACCGAAATTGAAGCAGAAGATGTTGAAACAGAAATTGAAGCAGAAAATTAATCACCTATAGGTATGTACATAAATTTAGATAATACAAGTTGAACACTTGTATATATAGTTTAGTGAATTTATGTTCAGGTTTTGTTTTTAATGTAAACTTTAAATTGAAATATGCAGGATAATCTATCAACATTGATGATGAAATATTAGAAAATGTTGATACTGACAAGTTTGGGAAGAAAAACGCTAAGCATTATATAAAATATCGAACTAGTAATATGTATAATACTTTTTTCAAAGATGAATCAGTAACAGTACAAGCTCAACTTTTACTCTGTCTAATAAATTCAAGAAAGTTAAAAGAAGCTACATCATTATTAGGTATTCAAAAGTCAATAAAAGATACAAAGGTGAAACATAATGTCTTTCACAATATAATTAGTGCATTAAAAGATTTTGGAAAATCTCAAATAAAATATGTCAGTGGTGCATGTAGGGCAATACAAACAGCTCATTTGTTTCACCTAGCAATAATAATAAAAGATCATTTGACAAAACACATGGAAAAAATGATGGGAACGTCAAGAAAAACATTGCACAAACATAGAAAATTTTGATTGAAAATAGATGCAAATGATGAACTGGCTTGTTGGACAGTGATTTCTAGACAACCCTACAAAGATAGACTTGCAAAAAATGTTAAAGAATTGGCCCGTAATTGTTGGTTGGAAGAATCTTGTGTTTCACCACATACAAGTGATGTGTTGCGATGAAGAATAGCATGAAAACAATATGAAGAACATCCAAAACATATATTGCCAATGACAGAAATAGAATTGTTCAATAAGTTCAAAGAAGAGCACAAAGAAGTTAAAATTTCCATCAATATATTTGTGCAACAAAAACCATGGTTTGTTAGACCCATCACTGTTCATGACACTTGTTGTTGTCGTTATCATGTGGAATTTGAGTTGTATTACGACATTTTTTATTTTTATTTTGGTAAAACTTTATGGCCAAGTCCACCTCCTCCTTCCACATTCTGTGCTTTTATATCTGAAATTCTATGTGAAAGAGAAGTTGATAATTTATTTTACAAAAAAAAAATGTGTTGGTTGAAAGAAATGTGATCGTTGTAGAAATCTAAGTTTGTTTCACTCAAAGTATCATATTGATATGAATGATCAATCATTTTCTAATATAATAGTCAATAGGAAGAGATATGAATATATCAACAACACAGATCCAAATTCTTCAAATGTTATTTCCAAAAGGATTGATTTGATAGTAAAAAAAATATGTGTGATAGATTTTTTGAATAAGTTTGAGGAAGAAATTTATAAATACACCAGTCATTGGAGCCGAAATGCATCTTAGTATTGTATCATGTAACCATGCACACTACGCCGAAGTTTATTACTATCAAGAAATTCGTATTTCTGACTTTATGTGCTAAGCATAGCAGTTTTTTATTCCACATTTATAATTTTTTCTTTAAAGAGTTTTATTTTACAGCGTGCAACATTTCATGTTGTTTGTGAACTGCACGACAAGTCCTGAGAGTTCAGTGACAAATCTTGTGGCGTGCAGTATTTTGTCATTGCATTGCACACAGTTCCTTGCGCGTTGTGGATCCAAGTATTTATCACCGCACATTGGATCCTAGATTTGGTATTATAGAAGGTTTTATCAGAACAAGTTTAAGAGAAGAAACTCTATTGAAAATTGAAATATGGCTTCTACCTCAAATCTGCAACCTCCCACTTTTACAGGAAAGAACTATGAGATGTGGTCCTTGACCATGAAGGCACTGTTCCGAGGTCAATATGTATGGGAGATAGTTGAGAATGATTATGTGGAACCAGTAGATTAGGCAGCATATAATTCCCTCACACAAGTTGAGAAAGATGTCTTGAAAGATCAAAGAAAGAATGATGGAAATGTGTTGTTTTACATACATCAAGCCATGATTGAGAGCATACTTCCAAGAGTTGCATCAACAAAGAAATCCAACGAAGCATGGGACATATTACATAACTCTTATCAAGGTATGGACAAAGTAAAGACTGCAAAACTACAGATTCTTATAAGAGATTTTGAAACTATGTCAATGAAAGATACATCCACAGTAGATTCATTCTACACCCATGTCTTTGGCATGATAAATCATATTAATTGTCATGGTGAAACCATAGAAGACAAAAAAAAAATTGAGAAGGTACTTAGGAGTCTTCCTCCTAAGTTTGATACTCTTGTTGTGACTCTAGAAGAAAGCAAAGACTTGAGTCAGTTCAGTCTAGGTGAACTGTAAGTTTACCTTATAAATCATGAACACATACTGAATAGGTCAAGTATGTCATTAGAGAATGCATTTTTTTCAAAGTCATCTATAATTCGTGGAAGAAGAAAGGGGAGAGATAACTCTAGAGGTGGAGGAAGAAGTTTTGTCAGAGGTGGATGCAGTAGCAGTCTTGGAAATATCGGTGGAAGAGGTCAAAACCCAAGTACTAGTCAGTCAAGTTGTCAGAGAACTGACAAATCAAAGATTCAGTACCATTACTGTAAAAATTTTGGAAATTATGCATATGAGTGCAAGAAAAGATGGTATACTCATAACAAGCAAAGTCAAGATCAATCAAACAATGCAAATAACCAAATTCTCCCTATGTTTATGGCGCGCACTATAGAAATTCGTATAGTATCCTCAGTTGAATCTAATATTGCTCAAGCAAGTCCATGTGACATATGGTATTGTGCTTCAGGTTGCAGTAACCTCATCAAAGGAAACATAGAATTGTTTTCTAGTTTGGATGAGTCAACCCAAACCAAGGTTACACTTGGAACAGATATCCAAGTCATTGTCTTAGGAAAAGGCAGTATAAATATTTAAACTAAGGAAGGAGAACATAAAGTTATGTATGATATATATTATGCTTTTGGTACGCAGCATAATTTTATGAGCACAAGACAACTGTTACAAAAAGGATAAAGAATTTACATGGAAGATAATCATTGTGTGATTATGCACAAATTCTCAAGCAATAAATGTATTGCAAAAATCTAGATGACAAGTAACAAAATGTTCCCATTGACATTGAAGCCATCCAAGAAGAAAAATACAACGCAAGATATTGGTAAAGCAAAAGATACGTGTTTAGACACTGCATTTATAGCATAAAGTGTGCACAGTTCCAATGAAGAAAATAGTGTGCACAGTACCAAGAATGGAGAAAGTGGTGCAGAAATGAAGGAAGCATTCCAATCTAAAATACAAGATGATACCTGGCTATGGAATTTTATATTTAGACATTTGAAGTTTGGAGGTATGAAGCTGCTACACACAAAGGATATGGTAAAAGGTTTGTCATCGACTAAAAAACCAGAAAGGATATGTGAAGGTTTCATATTTGGCAAGCAACATAGAGAATCATTTCTAGTTGGAAAGTCTTATAGAGCAAAATCTCCATTGAAAATAGTACACTCAGATATTTGTGGACCAATGCAAAATCCATCTATAGGAGGCGGTACTTATTTTCTAACATTCATTGATGATTTCTTAAGAAAGACATGGATTTATTTCTTAAAGCATAAATCTAACGCATTGGGTTGTTTTCAACAGTTTAAATCACTCGTGGAGAAGTGGAGTGGTTATTACATCAAGTGTCTAAGAACTGACAGAGGAGGAGAATACATTTCAACATAATTCCAGAACTTTTGTAAAGTTCACAACATCTACAAGAAATTTACCACGTGATATACACCACGACAAAATGGTGTCACGGAGAGAAAGAACATAACCATCATGGAAATGGTGCGTAGTATGATGGTAGCCAAACATTTGTCAAATGAGTATTGGGCTGAGGAAGTAGAAACTGCAATATACATCTTGAACATATGTCTGACAAAGAGTGTGAAGAACAAAGCTCCTCAAGAAGCCTGGATAGGATAAAAGCACAATGTGGCGCACTTAAAAAAATTTGGTTGTGTCAGATACACACATGTTCCAAATGAGTTGAGAGGGAAGCTGGACAAAAAAGGACAAAAATGTATATTTGTTGGGTACTCTGAAGACACAAAAGGATACAAGTTGTATAACCCTGTCGCAAGAAAAGTCACAATCAGTCGCGATGTTCAGTTCGTGGAGAATGAAGCATGGTATGGAACCATAGAAAAACAGTGAAAATTATTGATGCAATGGGGCATGATGAAATAGAAGAAGAATAAGAGGTGTTTCAAACACCATGTACAGTTCAGTGCACAGTCCCTTCTACATCTAGCACTGTGATGCAAATCAGTACGCAAAATACTCCACTAAGAACAACAGGTGTGCCTTCTACACCTAAAGCGCAACAAACACCAGCAAGTAGTCTGAGTAGTTCTACATCTCCATATCCAACTTCAGAAAGTCTATTACGAAGAAACAAAAGAAGTTTGCGCGACATCTATAATGAAGATGCAACAAATTCATTTTTAGTTTTTTCTCTGTTTTCACAAATAGATGATCCATTAATCTTTGAAGAAGTTGTCAAAGATGATGTATGGGAACAAGCCATGGATGAAGAAAACATATGCATAGAGAACAATCAGACATGGAAATTGGCACATGTACTTGAAGACAAGTATATTATAAGTGTCAAGTGGATTTATAATACCAAGCAAGATGTAGAAGGAAATGTGCAGAAGCACAAGGAAAGGTTAGTTGCAAGAGGCTTTACAAAACAACCTGGAATTGATTTTAATGAAACATTTGCACCAGTTGCGTGCATGGACACAGTCAAAACTTTTTTATCCATTGTCGTGCAATACAAGTGGTCAATTTATCAGATGGATAACATTTTTGAATGGAAACTTAGAAGAAGAAGTATATGTGGAACAACCACAAGAATATGAGGTTCTAGGACAAGAAGACAAAGTGTATAGATTGAAGAAAGAACTATACATGTTAAATCAAGCTCCGAGAGCATGGTATAGTTGCATTGATTCCTATCTGACACAGAATGGATTTCAGAGAAGTGAAAATGAGCCAACATTGTACATCAAAGAAAACCGGCAAGGTAATATGTTAATTGTTTGCTTATATGTAGATGATTTGATTTTTATAGGTGACTTTGACATAAAAGAATTCAAGTCAGTCATGAAGGATGAATTTGAAATGAGTGATTTAGGGTTCATGAGATATTTTTGGGGAATAGAAGTGCACCAGTCCAAAACTTGTATATTTATCTCACAGTCCAAGTATGTGCATGAAATATTGGAAAGATTCAATATGATGAATTCAAAAGCACTACCAACACCTGTCATAACAGGATTGAAGTTAAGCAAGGAAGATAAAGGATCTAAGTTGGATCCCACATTGTTTAAAAGACTCATAGGTAGCCTTATGTATCTAATAGTGACAAGACTTGATATTATATATGGAGTGAATATAATTTCAAGGTTCATGGAAACTCCAAAAGAATCACATTGGAAGGAAGGAAAGAGAATCCTGAGATATGTGAATGGAACACAATATTTTTGCATAAAGTACTCCACTTGAAAATATTTCAGAGTCATTGGATACACTGACAATGATTGTGGAGGCAACATAGATGATAGGAAAAGTACCTCTGGGTAGACATTTGATTTTGGAACAAGTATGGTATCATGGGAATCAAGGAAGTAGACCATAATGACTCTTTCTTCAGCATAAGCATAGTATGTCGCAACTATAAGCACAACTTGTCAATCAGTATGGATGAGAAGAATGTTGAATTTTTTTTTGCAGGAACAACAGGAACCAACAACAGTATTTTGTGACAACAATTCAGCCATATTGTTATCGAAGAGTCATGTGTTTCACAAGAAAACAAAGTACATTGATATAGGGTGTCATTTTATCAGAGAATTGGTGAATAACAAAGAGATCTGTTTAGAGTTTTACAGGTCAAAAAACAAGTCCTGAAAATTTTCACAAAGGCTTTAGAAAGAGATGCATTTCAACATCTACACAATAGTATGGGAGTTTGCAAAGTAACAAATGCGTGACAGTAAAATTGTAAATGCAATTTTTGATGTATTTTTCTTTTGTAATCCCAACAACTTATAATTAAGGGGGAGTGTTGGAAATAGTAATTACAAGTCGGTGAGATCTTCTCGTCTCAGCCGATTTGTCTGTCAGACATTCTGTTAGTAGTCGAATTGTCAGTCAGTCGGTCTAACAGTCTGGAAGTGGAAAGTCGCACGTTTACTCAAAGTCAGTTGGCAACCAGACAAGCTATAAATGGAGTCGATCTTATCTTCTCGAGTTCTAATAAGTAGTTGAAGAGTTAGTCAAATTAATGGTAGTCATTAATGTTCAATTGGTCTTAGATTATGTAGGAAGTCTCAGTCAAAGTTCGTATAATTCTGAGTCATTTAGTTAGTCAATGTGCAGAGTAGATGAAAAGAAGAGGCATAGAGGTAGAAGATTAACAACAACAACTGAAAAGTTGAAGAAGTCTTAGCACAAGCTCTGTGTCTGTGAAGTCAGTAGTAGAAGAAGTCATTGGAGCCAAATCTCATCTTAGTATTGTATTCTGTAACCGTGCACACTATGCCGAAGTTTATTAATATCAAGCGATTTGTATTTTTGATTTTATGTGCTAAGCATAGCAGTTTTTTATTCCACATTTATAATTTGTTCTTTAAAGTGTTTTATTTTACAGCGCGCAACATTTCGTGTCGTCTGTGAACTACGTGACAAGTCCTGAGAGTTGAGTGATGAAGCTTGTGGTGTGAAGTATTTTTTCACTGTGATGTGCACAGTTTCCTTGCACACTGCAGATCCAAGTTTTTACCGCCGCGCACTAGATCCTAGAAACACTATCTCTACGGGTCGAACCAACAAGCGAGACTGAACCATATGAACAATGCCACCAAACCATCGGGAGAAGAATGCCGCAAGGCCATGAGCCCCAGAGATAAAGAGAGTTGAGGATGAACATTCATATTAAGACATCGCCATTGTTATTTTGAGAAACCCAGGCCCAAAGATCCACGAGGACCCAGGTTTTCCAATAAAAAAATTATAACCTTTTGTTTCTCAACATCCCGTATCAAATTCGAATCCACGTATTAATCCGCGAACCAAACCATATCATCGAATTTTCGAATTCTTAAGACGTATCCGGTCGAATTTGGTAACTAAGTCACTTTCTACATGTTTGCACTTACCAATACTCTTTGTGTTAAATATTAACTCACTGCTACTCTTCGTTAGAGTTTTAATACGGATGATATCTTTTGTTATTTTGGTGATATGTAATCTGTATAGTTATAAAATTCATTTAATAAGTAGATTGATTTATTTATTTTTTAAGAAATAGTTTTATTTAATTGATGCATATTTTTATGATGGAAATTTGTTTTTTTAATTTTTAGCTTATTTAAAATAATTTAAATTATGATAATTTAAAAGTTTATGTTAAAAATATAAAATAGTTTATCTTAAATTGTTCAGCCTATATCCATATTAAATTAGAATTTCAAAATATTTTTCACACTATGGCTTTCTTAACCTTTTAACTCAACAAAACTATGGTAATTTTGGAAAGCTTCTCTTAATATTTTTTATGCAGGAGCATCTATGACATCATCAAGCGAGCCCAGCGCGTGGAGTAAAGAACATACAGCTGGACAACGCCAATGCATACATTTTTGAATTACTTTGAAGATTGTTGCGCCGCCATTTAACTGAAGGCATTCAAAGCTGAGCGCACTTGTATTGTAATATAGATAGGAAGGCATTTAATAGTTTTAATGCTGTTAGATAGGAATTAACTGTAGATTAGACAGTTTTGCTTTCGAGAGGGAAAATGGAATATAGGCACCCTCCTTTGTACATTGTAATACATTCTGGATTATTCAGCATTAGCAGTGAGAGAAGAAAGAACAGATCAGAGAGCTTGTGAAGAAACTCCATGTACAAACATTGAATTAATATGAAAGCTTTGATTCAATTTCATGGGTGTGTTTGATCTCTGGGTGTTGTTGATATTATGTTGTTGCATACTTGCTTCTTTTTATGCTTATCTTCTATATGCTGCTTATGTGATTGCCTATCAGGTTCGAAACCTAAGAGAATGAGAGAATAAGTTCCAAGTGTTTCACTGTTTGAACCAGGATATTCCTGCATAGAGTGCAGTCGAATTCCTCTGCATAGGGTGCGTTAAGGAGGTTTAGCCGTGAAGCTCTTATTGTCGACGACCAGGATTGAGTTGGGATATTCGAACCGTGCAGGTGAAGTGCAGGTCGGATTGAAGTCTCAGTAGAAAGTCTGAGAAAAGAAAGGTCGGGGTTGCTGTGACTGTGAAAGCGCAGAACCTGGAAGACTTCAACACTTTGAAAGTTGTTGAAGGTGGAGCGCAGGCATCGTGCTCGAGGTCTCTGAGAGAGCGTCGGAGAGAATTCAGCTTAGGAGAGATAGTTTCGCGTTCATGTGTAGGAACAGGCCTGGGGGAGATTTGAACCAAGGGAAAGCTTGAGAGCCGGAGGATTCTCAAGAGGAAGAGAATCGACGACTTGAACTCCTGGGAAAGAGTTAACCTGCAAAGCACAAGTAGAACCTGGCTGCTATCGCACATCTGCATATCGGGGTTGGCGAGTTCAAGAGTTGCATGCACGTCGATATCGCGAGTTGCGATTTCCCGATTTGATCGGAGCCATCGATCGTCAGAGGGACAGGTGGCACGAGATCCCGAGGGGTCGGGACTCAGCACTTCGGCGTTTTCAAAGTCGAAGGGAGCACGGAGAAACAACGAAGTCCCGAGCCGCGAAGGGTCCCATGGAGATGGAGCGGAGGACAGCACGTGGCATCGCACATCGACGTTCGGGGTTTTGAAAGGTAAGTTAATCACCACCTTTCATCTGCCAATTTCCCGATAGGGAAATCCCCGATACATAGAAGGGTTGACCGTTGACATCGGGGATCGGGACTCGGAGTTTCACATTGCACAGGAAGTGCACACAAGGTTCGCGAATCTGCGAAACCCGATTTCTCGACTTACGAAAGGGAGATCGCTGAGAAGAGCACTGTGGGTAGAAGACATCCCGAGGGAGTTGGAAGAGCTTAGACTCTTCGGGCCTATGGTTGAAAGAGGTCCTGGTGGAAGTAGTTGTTCGTGGAGGAGCGGTTACTGTCAAGTGGTATCAGAGCGGGAGTACCTTTGCTTTCTGAAGCAAGGACAAAAGAGACATAATGCCGCCCAGGAGAGAAAGGCAGTCACCTTATCGTGAAGACAGGGATGTCCGAAGAAGGGGAAGGCCAACAGGTAATGCTGAGATGGAACGAGAGGTGAGAGATCTCCGAGATAGGATTGAAGAAATGGAGACCACCCAAAGACGTGGTGTTGGAGCAGCAGAGTTCAGTGACTCCAAGGTATAAGAGGAGGGTGGACGCAACGCAGAGGAAGTCTCAGCAGAAGACGCATCAACAGAGAGGTTGATCAGAGCCATCGCCAAGATGAGCTCGAAGACCAAGATGGACAGTCCCATCTATGATGGAAGTCTAAATGCATAGGAATTGCTGGATTGGATCCGAGCACTCGACACCTACTTCGATTACGAAGACATCGAAGAGGACAAGAAGGTAAGGCATGCCGTCACAAAGTTAAAGGGACATGCAGCCTTATGGTGGGACGAGCTGCAGGAAGACAGGCGTTCCAAAGGAAAACAGAAGATCAAAAGCTGGGATCGGATGATCGCCAAGATGAAAGAGAAGTTCATTCCGAGGGATTACCAGATCACTATGTTCAGGCGCATGCAGAACCTGAGACAGAAGATGATGACGGTGAAGGAGTACACCGAGGAATTTTATAGGCTCAACATTCAAGCTGGTCATCGGGAGAGTGATGAAGAAAAGGTGGCGAGATACCTGAATGGATTGAGGTATGACATTCAGGATGAATTGAGCACGGTCACCATCTGAAAAGTTGAGGATGCGTACCAGATGGCTCTAAAAGCCGAAGAAAAGCTGAGCCGCAAGCAAGGTCAGCGAGGGCGAGGCAGAAGCCAGCCAAGAGGCAAAGCGGTTGCCCAGAAATAATTTCAGAAGCCCAAGGAGGATTGGAAGATACCTCAGGGAAAAGATGAAAGAGGTGGAACCTCACAGCAGAGGCAACAAATTTCTGAGCCGAGGAGACAGCAAGCAGATCAGCAAGGAGATTACGCTGATGCAAATACATTTCCTCATACCCGAGGTAGAGGAAGGGGCCGAGGAGGAATTATCACATGTTTCACGTGTGGTAAAGACGGTCATAAAGCCATGGACTGTCCAGATAGAAATATGGACAGAGGAAAAGCTAACGTTGCTGAGGCGCAGAGGCGTGACGTGGAGGATGAAGACACTGGAATTGGGAAGTCGCTAACAGTGCACAAGGTTCTCTTGAAACCGGAGAAAGAGGTGGACACAGCTCAGAGATGCCGACTGTTCCGGACGACTTGCAAGACCAAGGGCTGGAAATGCAAGGTCATAGTGGACAGTGGGAGCATCGATAATCTCGTTTCGACCGAGATGGTGGAGAAGCTGGAGCTGAAAACGAATAAACACCCGAGCCCATATAAAGTGACATGGCTGCAGAAAGGACACCAGGTATGTGTTACAAAGCAATGCTTGGTCAATTTTAAAATGGGTG
>ML783667.1:247779-263574 GCA_009831015.1 Picea engelmannii
GTGTAAATATCTATGTGAACTGGCTTCTCCCAATATCAAAGTGGAACTTTCGTTAATATGTTGAACATTTATTTCATGGGATCTTGCTTTTCAATAACTAAACTTCGACGCTTAGAGCCATAGTCATCGCCCCGCCCGTGATACATCTCATCAATAATATTGCGCCCACGACTTCTAATTTTCTGAATAGTCTGAAGTTTTGTAACCTTCAGTGGCACCTGAGCAATAAGCGACCTGCCCTCAGACCAGCAATGACCTAAAAAGGCTAAACATCAGCCACTGAAAAATAACATCAAATGTTGTTTATTCTTATACACACAATGGGGCAGAGTATAATCGACAAAATCATGGTGGTGTCTACGAACCTCTAGACACCAAGCATAAACAATCTATCCATATTGTATTATGGATTTGAGGTTCTACAAATTTGAAATTTTCATACAACAAGCAACGTTACCACTGCATTACAATAAGTCAAATAACAGTATTAGGGATTACAGAGTGTTGACTATCACACAATTAAGCTCTTTACAATGGCTGTATTGGTCTCCATATGAGTAGGGTCACACACAGGAAGCGGTTTCATGTCTATTGCTGCCAAATTCTCCAGCTCAAACAGGTCAGCGCTTGAACAACTGGCATCATCATCGTCTTCCTCCTCTTCGTCTTGTTTGTCACGATCCCTAATTACCACAGCTTCCATAATGCTGTTTACATCCTGATACCGGCCAATTATGTCCTTAGATGTGGTTGCTGCTGCAGTAGCATCGCTGTCCTCAAGAATATGAAGTTTCAATTCTTTGCTGAGCGGTGGACGCTTGTAGGCATTTGTAGATGGATGTGTAATTTGTAGATAACTAGAAGGATTTGTTCTACAAGCTGGATATTTTTCTGTTCTGCGGAGACACTTCTCCCCACAAGAGCGAAAATCAGCCTTATCCATAATTACACTTGGATAGAATGTTACAGACTTTGGACTCATCACACTACAGTTGTTCAACGCTCTGGATGTTTTACTCAAACATCGACTGGACTGGACTGAAGAAAAAGATGAATAAAGGGAAGTGGGTTTTATCCCAGAAGAATCATATGAATTGAAGTCACTTACAGAAGAAGATGATGAAATCTTTGGCTTCTTGGTCCCGCCAGCCGTAAACAGCGAATTGAGAAAATTTGTGAGCTTCCTGCCAGTAGAGGTTGGCTGCTTGGGCTTCTTGGATTCCTTCTGAATTTTGGACTTAATATTATCTTGATGATCTGCAGGGATGAAAGGCTTCTCTGTAGATCGAAAATCTCTAAACAAAGATTTCCCATGTAAATCACGAGAGCATTCCCCCCCAGTAGCCCATTTGCATGCTCTGTCTTCACGACCCACATGATGAGAATTCCTTTCTGTTTTAGCAGTAGGAATAGAAGAACTATGTGTGTAGAGGTACTCCGCATCTGAAGATAAATATGGGCAGTTGGAGGTGGAACCACTCGTATAATAAGAAGAACACGATGCTGCAGATGACATATTAGACTGAAAGGATAGACAAAATTCTCTCTGCTTGCTTATATATCCAGCCTGGGCTTCGTATTTTTCAGCATTGAAAATAACCATCTTGGCAGATGTCCCACGCATAGATTTCACATCATTTAACCATGGATCATCGTCCCATTGTCTTTCGATTCTGGAAATCCTCACGGCTGTATTAATCTTGGCCTTGAAATTTCTGGTCTCTGTTCGACTTCCATTCTTCTTGTACGCCATCATTCCTCCCTGGACTTCGGTCGACTTACAAATTGTAGCGAGCACAGCAGACGAGAACGACTGGTTTCTGGAACGACGATGATGATTATGATCGCGATGCTGTCCATTGCGTGAATTATAATCCATTTGAGGGCAGTCCCAGTTATCCATGAATGCCAACCCCAGTTGATTCTACAAATATATATTAAAAAAAGGAATTAGGTCAGTGTTGATCAACTAGAGTACAGTTTTTATAGATCACCTAGGTATCTTGTAAGCCCTGAGCTGCTACCTGGAAAGTCATGAGCTGGTGCATGGGACACTTAATTAATATGAACAATGTGATTGTCTCCTTATCACCATTCAAAAGCTGCAAGTCTTAGCTGGAAGCAATAAACAAACAGATCCAGAAGAACAGTTCATTCAGATTTTCAAGACACTTGTTTCCCTCATGTCGCTTCAACCTTGAACGTCGGAATCCATATCAGGCCTGGAATTTGACGGTACTGTTTTTTTCATTTTAAGAAGTATTTGACAGGTATATACTAAATCTACAGGTGAATATTTACTTTAATGTAAAATTGGAACCCATCATACTTTTTTTAAGTAGTTACTTAGCTTATTTTAGCTTTATTATATAACCTATGTGACTTGACCGAGGTTAAGATTTGATAAAGGTTCCTTAGAAGAGTAAATGAAACAGTAAATGGAATTTGATGTTTCTCATAAGTTTTTCTCTGGATTGTAAGCTTTGAAAGGTAGGTTTGAAATTAAATTTTTTTTTCATTTTAACAGATCGAAGTTAAGATTTGACAAAGGTTCGTTAGAAGAGTAAATGAAACAGTAAATGGAATTTGATGTTTTTCATAAGTTTCTCTTTAGATTGCAAGTTTTGAAAGGTAGGTTTAAAATTCAATTTCTCTTTCATTTTAACAGATCTATCTTATTTTTATATTTTTTTTTAATAAAGAAGTTTTTGTTACAAATTTTTATATATTAGAAAAATATATATATTAGGCGTATACCTATTGGAGATGGGCACAATTAATGATCTTTTAATCTTAAATTCCAATCTGATGATTATGCATTGAAGATGTTGGCATATTCTTAGTCCCCCTCCAAAATCAATGGGTCAGATTTATTGTTGATAACTTCTTTGCATTTATAAATGCATTACTTAACCTGTTTACTTTTTAACATTTACCTAATTATATTAGAAAGTTACTGTAACATCATATGATTGCCAGGTTTAATTATTCTTCATCCCTTTGTCAATGGAGGCCAGATTTTTTTTTATCCGTTGTCAGCTGTAAGTCTTTCGGTTCACCTAGTATATATATATATATTTAAAACTTAAAATGACCAGCACAAAAAACAAATAACCTTCATCGAATTTTCACTTCACAGGTAAAGTGAATTTAAAATTCCAAACCTGATCCATATTGTCTTTCGACAATTCCAGCACTTTCTGGAACATCTGAACAGACTGAGGGAATGGAAGATTTAACTGCACTTTCTTTGAGGAGCGCATATAATCACCAACCAACAAATGTGGAATCGACCAAACATGGGAACAACTCTCCACTACGAGTAACATCACACGGAGAAATCATAACGAAAGCCCAAAGATGTTTTTTTTTTCGTTTTTCTAACTTGTAATGAATGCTCGTGCTACCTAATAAATCGGAGCCACGTGCATGGAAACGCGTTTGCCCTGGTTGTACAATGTGGAAATTAACATTGGTTGTGAATTATGGAGGCACAGCAGCAAGCGGTGCAACAAATATCACCTCGGTCCTCTGCATTTAGTTTTGGATTATGAACCCTTGCAACTCTCTTACAGCAATACAATTGCAGACTCAATTTCATTATCGACCATAAGCGCACCAACAAACGAAACATAATAGTCAGGATGGGATCGGAATTTGCTGCAACAACAAAACACTATGGTATCTAGTTTTGCAAAGTAGAATAATGTTTTCGAGATAAATTATTGAAAGTTTTTCATCATTGAACCTCTTCAAAATACTTTCATCATTGAACCTTTTCAAAATAAAGGTAACTATGGCAATGTTCAAAATAACCTTTCCTCACAATAATAATCCATTAACTCGAACTCTCCCAATGCCTTGGGATCTTCAAGAGTATATTATTACTTCCAATTTCCATTTTACAATCATCTTATCCAATATATACATTATGAATTATTCTAATGGAGAGGAGAACTAGATATTTAACTCTACCTTGAGAATACATGATAAGCTTCTTGAGCATTAGAGTTAGAGTTGGCCTAAGGAGTTAATCACATTAGAGCTTCAAATAGTTTTCAGGTTTCTAATAAAGGTCATCAAAATGCCAAAACTATAGGTGAAAGTGAAATTTGTTTGGGTATCAAGAGGAAATGCTAGATCAAGGTTCAACGAAGGTGTAAGTATCACAGTATAGAATTATCCACTTATGTTGATGAATCTATGGGTTTTCAAATCAACGCTAACAAGGAGAGTAAAGTCATAGGAGGTATAAGTCTACCATATGTCATCTATGTTTCATATGAAGGAAAGGGAACCCTCGATCCTCATTCAACAACATTGGAGAATCTATGCCTCTAATAAGTTAGAGTTTAGGTCACAAAGTTTTAAAGTTGATTTAGATCCATTACATTGTGTTTAAGGATGTAAAAGAGGTTGATGTATGGAGGAAGAGAATTGGCAGTGGTCTAGGGATTGAAACCATATAATTGGAATAATTATCTAGAGTTTTTTTGCACCAAAGGAAAGACTTAGAAGGCATATAACAAATAACCGTGAGGGAAGCAAGAAGGAAAAGGAAGTATGTCCCCATTTTCTAGTAGAAGGTGAAACTAGTCTTGGGAAATGATGTTACAATGAGCAAGATTTTTTTTGTGTGTGAAAAAAATTGACATCTAGGTTCTATGGAAGGGACTTTTCAAATAAAACAATATTTGTTGTATTGATAATGTGTGGAAAGGCTCGTTAGGGTATATTATTTCCTTTGATTTTTAAGCTAAGGGGTGAACAACCTTTGAATTCAAGTTTGAGGTTGTTCAAAAAAAATATTTTTAGAGGAAAATAGTATTAAGGTCCTACAATCCTGGCCCTAAGGAGATGGAATCCATGTTTTGATCCAAGGCTAGAAAAAAATACCACTCAACCAATATGGGTCACACTACTTGGCCTTCCCTCAAAATTATGGAATAGAGAGGAGTGGGAGGCAATTGGCAATAGTTTAGGGTCATTTTTTTATCTATAAGAGAATGGGACGAGCATAAATGGATTCAAGGGAAGGTCCCTCCTAATAATTCCAAGGATTTGGTTAGGACACGATAAAAATAAAGACTTCCTTTTGAGAATTCCAAAGGGATTGGTTTGGAGGAGCCAAAGGATAAGATCCCTCCTAATGATGTTAATGGGTTGGTCAAGAGGGGATTAAATTCAAGATACCTCATGATAATGCCAATGGGATGATGAGGAGGGGAAAAAAGAAATATTCCTCTTGACNGACGAAGGAATCTACTTGAGAATGCCAATGGGGATGGCCAAGAGGAGGAAAATGATAGACTCCTCTTGAGAAGGCCAAAGGGGCTAGTTAGGAGAAGGAAGAAAGAACATGATCCTTCCTAAGAATGTTAAAGGGGATGGTCAAGATGAGTAAAAGGACATGGCATGAATTGGAATGCTATTGGGGGGAACCAATAAGGAAGAAATGAAAGATCCTCCAAATGATGCCAATGGGGTTGGTCAAGAGGGGCACGGATGATGCCCCCAACTATGTGTGGACGTAATGAGGAGATAAATGTCCTAGAAAAAATCCAGGTAGTGATAAAAAATGAAAACTACAAATTGAAGTAATCAATGGTAAGGACATGAATGGAAATGTCCTTGGGGGTAAGTGAATAGAGGCATAAAAATAAAGGATGATCACTATATGGATGAGGCAGAGGGATTACGATAAATGAAAATCCAACAAATACCAACCAAAATGGTAAGTTTTTAAACATTTTATAGCAATGCAATGCACACACGGATTCTTAAAACAGAAAAGAACACAATTGCAATAAGATATATACACATAGATTTACCCTATAAACCCAAACTCGGAAAACCAATACCCTGTTTAGAGACACACCACTAATTCTTATTCATCATCATCCCACTTCATTGTTTACAACACAATATATATAGCATCTCATGGCATACAAAAATCCTAATCCGTTGACCTATATTAGACTACAACCCTAATTCTTTAACTGAAATTATAGAACCATGGGATGAGCCAAAAATCCACCCATGCACCATAAAACCACCAAAAGAGGAAAATGTGTACGCTAAAAACCATATGTAAAAATTGCAAATTTTTTTTCAGGGGCTTCACCCCTAGACAGAGGGGTTTCCACCCCCCTTGTGACCCCCCGTTGTGCCCAACACAATGAATCTAGCTTCGGGTTAGTCATGCAAATAATATAACACATACCCAAAAAAACATAGTTACCAACTTAACGAGAACTCTAGAAAGTTTTTGTTTTTTGGGGGTGAAGTTTTTTACCCTGTTTCTAAAAATGGTGCTACTGGTAGAAACGATGGTACTAGTAGCACACCCCCTCCCTTTTTAGGTGGTTTTTTGATATTTTAATTTTTTTATACATAAAGTTTCCACTTTTTTTTTAAATGCTTATTTTTTCATTTATTTTCAAATTGCTATTTTTTTTTTCAATAGTGTTTTTTCATCTATTGTTAAATGGTGTTTTTAATAATATTTCCATTAGTTCAATACATACAAAACATGTGTAGTTAAATAACACTCTTTTTAAATATTTAGCAAAAAAATATAGTAAATTTTTTTGGATCAATTAAAGACTAAAACAAATAAGGAAACAAAAAGAATTGAAATTTCAAACAAAAAAAACAATTTTAAAAACAAATTTATATTAAAAAAAACCATTGAAGAAAAAATTAAAAGACTAAAGAGGAAAAAAAACCATAAAATTAAAAATATATAAATATAAAGTAAGAGAAAATGAGAAAAAATCAAGAAAAAGGTTAAAAAAAAATTATAGCCCCAAAAAACTTTAAAAGGGTAAAAAAAAAACCAAAAAAAATAAAAAACATATATACAAAAATGTAAAAAACCCTAAAATATAAATTTTAATACAAAGTAAAAAAAATAAAATTAAGAGAGTTTTTTTTGTTTTTTTTTTTCTCTTGTTTTTTAAAGTTTCAAGGGATTTTTTATTCTTCTTTGTTTCTCACCATTTTGTTAAGTTAAGTTTGTTTTGTTTTTTTTTTCTTCTTAATTTGGGTTTGGAATATATTTTTTTAAATGTGTTTTTGTCTTCATTAATATATATATATATAATTTCATTTCTCTTTATTTATTTTTTAATGTAAATTTAAGAAAAAAAACATTAGTAAATAAATTTTCAAGTGACCATTTAGGATCCAATTTTGGATCCTAAATCTTGTATTCCTTCAAATCTTCCCTAATAATGAGGGTATCGATATCGTTTGACATTTGATGGTTTTTCTTCATTCTGCACACCCATTTCATCTATCTTCTTTTTGGAGACAATGACATCCTCAATCATGTTTTCTTGGTATAATACTATCATATTTGTCATGTACATCCTCTATATGGAGTTCAACTTCTTCAAGTATATTATGGTGGCCTTCTTGAATCTTGTTTTCTTTCTCTTTTTGAAGCTGCAATGTCACCCCATTTATCAAATTATGACGTCCTTTTTCGATTCTAAATTTCATATTTTATTTTACCTCATTAGTATTTAGGGATTCTTCAACCTTCTTGCAAATTTCCTCTTCAAGTCTTTTCGTATATTCTTCATCCAAGATCCTTCTTTCTTCTTGATTTTGACAATTCTTCTTTTCTTCTTTCAATCTCTTAACCTCATCCAATAGTTTTTTATTATGGTTTCATAATCCATATATCTCTTCATATTTAGTTTCTAATTATTCCCTTGAATATTCCTTTTCCCACTTTTATTGGCTAATTTTTTCTTTATTTAAGTTCTTAACCTCCTTAATGAGTGATTCATTAAGGGATTGAATATTGGAGAACTCATCATTTTTCTTCTTGATTTCTTCCTTTGTTTCTTTTAACTCATCTTGAATTCTATACATTTCCTCCATTTTTGAGTCCTTGATCCATTTGTTGGAGAATAATTCTTCAAATACTTCCCATGTGATGCTTCATCTAGTATCTTTATCAAAGCTATACCACCACTTATCAACTTCACCATTTAAATAAAGACATACCATCATATTTGGCATGTACATCCTCTCGATGGAGTTCAACTTCTTCAAGTATCTTCTAGTGACCTTCTTGAATCTTGTCTTCTTTCTCATTTTGAAATGTCACCTCATTTATCAAATTCTAACGTCCTTCTTCAATTCTAGATTTGATTTCTAATTTTACCTCATTAGTATTTAGGGATTCTTCAAACTTCTTGAAAATTTTCTCTTCAAGTCTTTTGGTATATTCTTCATCCAAGATCCTTTCTTCTTGATTTCGAAAATTCTTCTTTTCTTCTTTCAATCTCTTAACCTCATACGATAGTTTTTTATTATGGTTTCGTCATCTAGCTATCTCTTCATATTAATTTTTCAATTTGTCCTTTGAATCTTCCTTTTCCCACTTTGTTTGGCTACTATTTTCTTGATCTAAGTTCTTAATCTCCTTAATGAATGATTTATTAAGGGATTGCATCTTGGAGATCTCATCATTTTTCTTCTTGATTTCTTCATTTTCTTCTTTTATCTCATCTTGAATTCTATACATTTCCTCCATTTTTGAGTCCTTCATCCATTTGATTGATAATAATTCTTCAAATACTTCCCATGTGGTGCTTCATCTAGTATATTTATCAAATCTATACCACCACTTATAAAATTCCCCTTTCAAATAAAGGCATACTCCAGAAGGAGTCTTGAATTTTTTCCTTATCAGTATGAGCCATTCCCTGGGACTGATTTTATCTTTATATTCATCTCCACTAAAGTTAGGTATTGTCATTGATCCTTAATTGAGGTCTAAACCCAATCCTTAACTTCCAACCTTAGTATATTAAGAATAAATGTATCAAATATTTATAATCATTGTTTTAATATAATATTGTGTGTTTTATATTTCCAACATATTTTGAATAAGCTCAATCAGACATCCGATTCAAAATTTATGATAGTTTTAAGTGTAATACCTTTGAAAACCCTGATTTGGAGTCTGTACTCCTAGCCAACATTTGTTATAATGTATCTATGAAATTTCATCCCTTTTGAGTCTAACATTACGGCCTGTAATCCTATGATATTCCCTCTCTTCAATGCCACAAATATGACAAAAATTGATGTGCCAAGTGGAAGTTGTGGTAACTTCCCTACACCTTGTTGATTTTTTTCCTTTCCAGGAGAGCGAATTGTGTTGTGTGCCACGTGCACAATATTAGATATATAATTCTGCACATTGCACGAGAAATGCTACAGGCCATCCTCTTTACAATGCAACTAGTCTCACGGAATCTAGATCTTCTATGAAAAAGTTATGTATGTTTTACCTGGAACACTTGTTTGAGACTATTCAAATACCTTATCTTACATAGAGTGTATCTTCGAAAGTATGATGCCCCAAAAAATGAAATTTGTATCACAATGACCTGGATATTTTTTTTCGAATAACATCCAATTTTATCCTTCTGAAGTGGATCCAAGAAAACGTTATAGTGAAAATTCCAAGATGATTGTATTGAGGAAGAAAAACCCTAGGATTGGTGCTCCGATACGAAATGTAATGAGACAAATTTTTATATTATCATAATAAACCATAAGTACACACCATGTAAAGAATTTGAGCATGGAGCACAACTCCAATATAGATAAGTTACACACTAACTCCTTAAATAATAGTGGAACCCCCTCAAAATAACCAAATACCATTCATACTCCACTATTCACATGTCCAATAATGAATACATGAACTCTTATATATAGTTATTCACACTTGCACATGAGGCCCCTTTTCTACTAGGCCGACCCCATCACATATATTTTACATATTACATGTAAATTTAGGCCCATATATTCCCCCCCTTGGGGTCATATCATATACAATTAGCCACATATATGCCCCCTTGGGTCATAACATTCAACCATGTCTCTCACAAAGTGATACTGAACATCAATATGCTTTATCTTTGAATGCTAATATGGGTTATTTTCAAGGAATATTGCACTCTAACTACCACAATTTATTATTGTGTATTGTTTTACCAACCCAATGTGTAACATTCCCTAGCTTAACTAAGGAACATTACCATGCAAAGTGCACATAAAATTAATTTTTTTTATGATAACCAATCCTGTAGCTTACCTTTTATAGAAAAACATATAGTTTTAACCACATGTTGATATGATGAACTGGATGCATCTACAATATTCTAAAATAAGCATAAAATGCAACTAATAAACTCAAATACAACAAAATAAACTCGTTCTCAAATATATAGTTAATACACAAAAGCTAAACTCATAATGCAACACAAAAACAAGATAAACACTTATATTTTAAAATTGTTGTACTAACAGTTGCTTAGGTGATCTAGGAGGATCTAAGGAACACTCATAGAGGTCTAGGAGGATCCATAACACTCGTAGAGGTCCTAGGGGATGCGAAATGCTCACAAAGGTCCTAGGGGATCCATAAAAGTTCAAAATTTGACCGTCTTCAAAGTTATTGAAAAAGGACATCATTGCGTAGAGCTCATTGCCAACTTTCCAATGGTGCAAACAGTGTGTCAAACAAATCTCGTATGCAAACATTATGGTTGGTCAAAGTTTGGTCAAACCAGGAAAAATAGGGGTGACATGTCTGTACAACAGCAGGTGATGTGGCATACACATTCAAAAATTGACTTTTCATCCATAATCCAAGTGGTCCAATGATTTGATGACATGTGTCATAGGAGGACCAATGAGAATGTGCCATGTGGCAGCTTCCCATTTGCCAATATTGATTTATATTGTAAAATTATTTTGGAGTCAATGGGGTTTGACCCTATGACCTCCGTGACCACCAAATTCTTAACATAGCTCGCATTACCAATACACCACAACATGTGACTTAACAAATGTATGGTAAATAATATATATAAAGTTAGGATAAGTTCCATATGGGGTTGAAAGGGGTTGAGGGCTAGCCCCCAGGCCCTGGTTCAAGTGATATACCATATAACCATGTTCAAAGCACGCAACGGTTGTAACATATGCTACGGGATTTAAATAATATACATATACATGGTATATGGTAACCATATGTAACAACCAACAAATATATGGTTTTAAAAACTATATACTATATATAATATATGGAACTGATACCAAAACCAACAAAGAAAACAAATGTTCCAAGAGAGGATCACAGGGATGGAACCCCCAACCTCTACTAAATATAACCATGGTTTTAACCATTAAACCAACCATCCCATATTTAGTGGGATTCCCACTAATTTTAGCATTTAGTTGCCATTATGTTTGGTTAGTTACAACTATGTAACAAATTGTAATTAAATGCTTGCCATTAATTTCAGGATTTTGTGAAGAGGGGTGGCATATTTAATGACACACACCCCAATGCATTGTAGACATCATTTTAATGTAGAGTGGTCTCAAACTTTGTTCCCAAGGGTACACACATTTATGAGGCCACACTGTAAAATGTGTCGGGGGTCACCTTGAAGAAATTTTAAGTATTTTATATCAAAATTGCACAATTTTTCCCAGGAACTCAACTCTGCACTTTGTTTCTGCATTTGAGCAGCGTATTTTCAGAGCATCTTGTAAATTTTGATTTGTAATCTCATTTTTTAATGTAATTTTGGAATTTTTAGATGATGAAGAACAATTGTGTTATTTAAAGGGACTTTGAAGATGCAATGATGTATGTCAATTACATATGTTTTTGTGCGCTTTTATTTTCTGTTGTATTATCTCGTTTAGGGTTCAAATTATTCATCAGTTTATGGGTTTATGGATAAGTAAGTAATTCATAGGATATTTTTCTAACGGTCAAGTGATCTTCATTTATATTACCAAATTTGATGGATGTTTAGTGTCTAGATATGAACTAATTGACATATAAGGATTCTTTGGGACGAATTAATATCATAGTTTGTTGATATTTAAGGATCATGTGGTATCATAACTCATATGGTATTTACAAATAATTAGGACATATGTTCCACCAAACCATAGAATTGTTGTTCTATATCTCAATAGAAAGTCACCACCGAGCTAGGGTTAGCAATCCAAAAAAAAGGGTGTTCTCTCATTGTGGACTCACAGCTCAGAAAATCCCACGACCCATTGGTATTTTTCTACAACTATCTTGATTTTCCACCAGATCTCTTTTTTTTGACCTTCCCAACCCAATAAATGTACCCCTTCATTGTTATTAGTCCATTAGGCATCCCATTCAAATTATCAGGGTCTCTCTAGCATAGGTAACCAATAATCTAATTATTGGGAAACTCAAGGGAGCTTACTATTAGAAAAAATACTAGGAAAACAACAACAATCACTTGTTATTATAGTGTAAATCACACGGGAGTTCACTCTTCAGGACTGACAACCTAGTTCTTCAGTCTTATACTCCAATTATGGTCCAAAATCTTCCCTCCATGGTTTCTCTAGCTCTAATGCTCTTCTTCCTAGTTCTTTGTTTGTTGTTCATACCAAAAAATGACTATCCAAAAACTATATGTTTCTCCATACAAAATTCCTCTCTTTGCTTGCTTGATTGACTTACACACTTCCCTAAGCTGATTGTACTTAGCCCCCATGCTACCAATAACTATGGGATGTGACTTCACACACCCACTATCTTACATACATTGAATGATTGTCCTTGGGAACACTCAACAATAAAATATAATGTTCATATACAAATAATAATTTTAGGAATTGTGTTGAGCTAATAGACATGGGTAATTCTCCCTTAGACCCCTCTCTTAGAAATTTTCGTAGACTCTCCCCTCTTTCGTGGATTAATCAACCCCCATATCTGTCCATGCGCCCCAACAAATAACATCACATTGTATTTATTAAAATTCAGAAATATAATTCACATATACACTCATGGACACATTTCATATCTACATTATGCTTTAGTTAAATTGGGTATTATAGTGGGGAAATTACATAATTGTTGAACACAATCTCTATAAACATACTGCTATCTTGATTTCATGAGTGGCGACCATGTATTCAACTTCTATAGTTGAGAGTGCCACTACAAATTATTTTTTGCTCATACAAAGGATTTCTCCTCTAAATATGTTAAACACATACCCACTTGTAGATATTTTTCAATCCATATATCCACCCCAATATGCATCAATGAACCCATGTATGTCCAATACTATGTCCAATGTTGGTCTTCCTTGGTAGCACAATCCATAACTAGTAGTGCCCTACAAATAATTGAAAACTCTCTTTACTGTTGTCCAATTCTCCTTCCATGGTTTTGAGATACACTTTCTCAAAACTCCCACTGCATGTGCAATTTATGGTCTAGTATAGACCATTGCATACATCAAACTACCAATTTCACTAGTATACAAAAAATGAGACATAATATCTTCATCTTCCTACATCTTGGGACATTGATCTGTAGATAAATTTACAACTATAGGAATAGGTACCTTGACCAGTCTACATTCCTGCATATTAAACATCTCCACTATTATCTCGACATATTTCCTCTGATTTAAAAAAGTTTATTGTTTTCCCAATCTCTTTTAATTTCCATGCTCGAAATGAAATTTACAGCATTAAGATCCTTGATGTCAAATTTAGAGGAAAATTGAGTTTTCACATCCTAGATAATCTCCTTGTCATTTCCTATAAAAAACATATCATCCTCATTCAAGACCAAATAAATAAGAAAATCATTGCCTAATTTGGAATACACACATTGATCATTTTTTCTCCTTGTGAAGCCAAGCGCTAACATATAAGTATCAATTTTTTGATACCACATTCTTGGTGACTGATTTAACCCATACATGGATATTTTCATCCTACATACTACATCTTTCTTTCCCTTCACTGTAAATACTTTTGGTTGCTTCATGTATATTTCTTATTCTAGATCCCCATGTAGGAATGTTGTCTTCACATCCATTTATTCTACTTAAAAATTGATAGAAATAACAATATATAAAATGAATATAATAGAAGTTAAATTGGAAATAGA
Organism: Picea engelmannii; assembly: GCA_009831015.1. Classification (NCBI taxonomy): domain Eukaryota; kingdom Viridiplantae; phylum Streptophyta; class Pinopsida; order Pinales; family Pinaceae; genus Picea; species Picea engelmannii. The sequence continues at coordinate 261,788 of ML783667.1, forward strand.
AGAAAAAAATTCACCAAAGTCAATTCCCTCTTCCTAGGATTAATCTTTTGGTACCTAGATCCCGAGCCTCATTGTTCTCCAAGGATGCCATTTCTTCCACCATGGACTTTTTCTAGAGTTTGTCATCCTATGAATCCACTGCCTCCGTAACAGTTCTAGGATTATCATTAGTAATAAAAAAAGAAAAATTAGAGTGAAAAATAGGTGGAGTATATCTTTCTGGTTACCTTATTTCCTAAACTGATCTTCTCAACACTAAGGTATGAGGTTTTTTTTTTTTTATTCATGTTCTTCTGTAGAATCTGATTCATTGTCCTTCAATTCAAACTCTATTTTCTTTGGATCTTCATCCCTGGGTAGGATTTCTTGTTGGAAACATATTTAATTTCTTTAAATACCACATCTCGACTATAAAATACCTTCTTAGTTTCTTGGTTCCAATTCTTATAACCTTTCAAACCATATTTATATCCAATAAAGATACATTTTTTATCCTTTTTATCTAGCTTTCTTTTATTTTTCTTTGGAACATTGTTGGTTCGCAGGGGGCAGACCTAGGGTTCAACATTAATTCACCAACAAATACCAAGATACCGACCCTTTCAGCATCACCGACAAGCAGATGAAGTCTCACCGGAGGTACCTATGGGGACTACAAGAACCAAGATTTTGCAGCAATGAAGGGAATAAAGACCATTCTAACAATCATTCTTAATTACCATTCATTCAACATGCAATATACCCTGTGCACGAAATCATTGCAGCATCCTAACATATGACATGTTTATATTACCTAACCATTCATCATGTGTGTGGGACCATAAAATACATATTCATATTAACCATACATGAATTACATGTACGCCATAAACATAACATAAAAGAAACACATCACAACATACATCACGACACATAGATTTTGTTGGAAGATTGGTTGTTGTCATTGATGTCAACCCTAGTCATGGGTTTTGGACCACAAGATTGATGAAGTTATTTGGACATGAAGGAAAATGAACATGAAGATACAAAACCCATGGATGGATAGTATACATCATGTTGTTTCCGTTGGTATGTGGCACGTCACGTGGATCCTCACGGTTGAGGAGAAATGAATTTTTGAAGATGACAAAGTGAATTGTACATGTAGGCCCTGAAGATAATTAACGAAAAGAATTACAAAATAAGAAAGTGTCAGGTCGGCCCTAATGTTAAAAGGAAGTGACATAAATGGTATAAATAAACATCACTATACATTCATTTGATACAAGTCAAATTTCAGAGAGAAGAAGAAGTAAAAGAAGGCTGGATTTCAAGGGAGGATGAAATCTTTTGGTGATGTGTTCTAAGGTATGTTATTTTCAGGTCATCTAACCATTTGTGCTATAACTTTTTTTCTAGAACGATTCATATGGTGAAATCGCTATGGTAGTGAGAAGACATATCAAGGTACCTTTGGTAAAAATTTCAGCTCTTGATTCGCTATAATTATGGAGATACACTCTGTGGAATATAGGGTTTGTGACCAGTCCTGAAACTAGTCAAAAAATAGGTGTTCTGGGTAAAATAGTCATAACTTTTTCATACAGACTCAAAATGTAGTGGCACCACTTCCATTGGAAACAGTACGGACTGTAGTTTCTTGTATGCGAGTTTCAGAATCAGATGTTAAATATTGAGCGCGGGGCATGCTGTACAAGTTGGGTCTTCTGAACAAACCAGAATTGAATAAAGTTTTATTATCTCTCATATATTCTTGGGTGGAAGGAAGGGGAAAGGATAGAGAGTTC
>ML783667.1:266688-302995 GCA_009831015.1 Picea engelmannii
GTGTCAGGTCGGCCCTAATGTTAAAAGGAAGTGAAATAAATGGTATAAATAAACATCACTATACATTCATTTGATAAAATTCAAATTTCAGAGAGAAGAAGAAGTAAAAGAAGGCCGGATTTCAAGGGAGGATGAAGTCTTTTGGTGATGTGTTCTAAGGTATGTTATTTTCAGGTCATCTTACCATTTTTGCTATAATTTTTTTTCTAGAATGATTCAGATGGTTAAATCGCTATGGTAGTGAGAAGACATATCAAGGTACCTCTGGTAAAAATTTCAGCTCATGATTCGCTATAATTATGGAGATAGACTCTGTGGAATATAGGGTTTGTGACCAGTCCTGAAACTAGTCAAAAAACAGGTGTTCTGGGTAACACAGTCATAACGTTTTCATACAGACTCCAAATGCAGTGGGACCACTTCCATTGGAAATATTAAGGACTTTAGTTTCTTGTGTGTGAGTTTCAGAATCAGATGTTAAATATTGAGCGTGGGGCATGCTGTACAAGTTGGGTCTTCTGAACAGACCATAATTGAATAAAGTTTTATTATCTCTCATATATTCTTGGGTGGAAGGAAGGGGCAAGGATAGAGAGTTCAGATATCTCTTGATCTTGGAGGATTTTATCTTCCTATTTTAGGTTTATCCCTCCCTTTACATTTGGAATCTATAGCTACCTTTGGAAGTCATTACTTCCCTTGAACAAAAACTATTGATTATTTCTCATATATATTGTGCATGGTGTATTGTGGTGTATTGGTGTAACTCTTATAATATTGTTCATTTCTCATTGGATATAATTGAATGGATTAAGTATAAGTTGGAAAATGTTTTTAAATTGTACTTGATACTGATTCACCCCCCTCTCAGTATCAACAGATTTAACATGGTTCACCCAAAACGGGGCTACATCCACAATTGCTAACTTCTTATATTATTCATCTATGTGTAATCCTTACAACTGGTGCACATTGCGCTCCAATAATAAAATCAGTTCTTCCCCTAAATTTTCCTAGCCATTCATGCATATAGTGCACACTTAGCTCCTTTTCTCATCTGACACCTCACTCTCATCTATGGCTCCAACAACAAATTATCACTTCTACCCAAAACCCATACATATTTATACATTGATATTAGGGCTTATCTCATCACAAAATAGACCAAATGGTCTGACTACTACTAACTAACTTTGGTCCTCCATGTACTAGCTTCTGAATATGTGCTAATTGTATTATGTGTGTGCTTATCCTTTGCCATATTGTCGCATGCTTTTCTCTTTCACGATTCCAAAAATTTACCCAAAATTTCATACTCCAACAACCCCCCAACACTAACTTGTGTCTCATTCCGAGCCACTTCAGGATTTCTTCCAAGTCTCCATGAAATTGTGAAATGTATCCCTTACAACTGTGATCTTTTCTTTTTCTTGTGTTTCCTTCTACACATTTTCCTCATTCATATATGTAGTAATATGGCTCTTCAACTCTTTTTCACTTTCTTTTACTTCTTGTTTTACCATGCCTTGCACAACCGCTACTTCTGTTGTCACCTTGTATGCTTCTTCCTATAGTGTTTCGATCTTTTGTGTGCGAGCATGCTCCTACGCCCCCATATGGTTCGTCTCTTAGTACAATTTTCTATTCTCTACCATTGTTGCCATCATATATCCTAGTGGTAATGTTCTCATCACTTCCTTAAAATTTTGCACCTTGTCCTGCGCAGCCTGTAGATTCGTCCCAATTTCCTGCAATTCATGTCTTCTTTCAGTGAAGTCCATATTCTGCTACTTTCTATGTATAGCTTGGCACAGTCTTCTTCTAGGATTTTTATGTTCTTGATGATTGTTGTTTTCGTCTTCTCCCTTTCCTCCCTCTCCTCCGGTGGAGTTCTCAATATCTAGCACACTCCCAAATCAATAATATTTATGTGGAAGCCTTGAATGGATTCTCTAATCTTTATCACATGTTCTTCTAATGGGGAATCTTCCTCTCTAGGAATCTATGGAGTAATATTATAAACCCCCTGGACCGCATGTTTCACTCTCTCTGTCCTCTATTCATAAGTTGATCATATTCTGCTTGCAGCACATCCTTATCTATGACTTCCTTTGTTATCTCCATCGACGTTGAAATCATGCACAATTGTAGTTCTTGTGTCACACTCTTCTACTAACCATGTAGCACTTATATCAGAAACTAAGATAGAACCAATTCAATATGACTAAGTTACTTTGAATGCTTCTGTAGTTATGTCGTAGGGAACTCAATATCTCCTATTGATATCTCCATCATTCGTCGGTATCCTGATGTCGCGGATGGGTGGGATTTCATATGTTGTGCCTCTGTTGCATTTTTCATGCTCTCCATTACCTCTTGTTCACCTGTGCTAACTTTTACAGTCGTGGTTATGTCCAAAATGTGTCCTAGTGCAACAATATGCACTTGCACGTCCGAGTACCTTTCTTCTTTCTTCTGTGTTTCTCACTCAAAATCCTCCTCAGTAACCTCTTTCACTTGGTCCACAATCTTTTCCAAGTCATCCTTTGACAGGGCCTAGGTGCCACTTTCTTGATTACTTTCCTCTTATTTCATTGCAGTATTGATTCTTTTGTGTCCTAGTCCTTCCGCTTCTCTCTCGGGCATGGCATTATCTTATGTGTTCCTCTTGCACCATATCCTTCCCCTTCTTATTCATTTTATTATTCTTCATCTCCTTCTTTCTATGGCTAGTTCTCTGATAGTTGAGGTTCCAACTACTATGTCTCTAGTACTAGGATTTTCCATTCGTCCTCCCAGTATTCTATGATATGTCCCATGTCAACCTCTGTCATTTTTTATCTGCAAAACAACCACTACTTCTATGGGTCCTTCTTGGCCTGAATATACATATGATGTCTTTCGTCTTTGAAGTGTGCAATCCCCTTGTATGCTTCTACTACCTACAATAGTATATGTGGTGTATTCTAGATACTCGTTTGAATTACTTCCTTATACACATAGAACATATTGTTGCTATCTAGCTTCCTCTCCTTGTGCACAGTATGCCATAAGTTTACTTGTCTTGTTGCTAAACATGGATTCTTCACAACTCCTAGAAATTGAGTATCCTATGGCTCCCTCCAAGCCATTAATGTTATCAATATTGATATCCATGAATAATGAAATTCCATACCTTTGTCTTGAAATTCCTTGCAATATATCGAGATATGGTTCAACATGAACGTTTCCCAACTCATTTGAACTCCTATGATGCACTTATCAGTTGTTTCTATCACACCTGCTAGTACCTAATCCTTATGAAATTTCCTCAATGACTTCCAGGCTAGCACATGTGTCATGAAACAGACTATATCATCATTGATTCTTGCGACATACAGACCGCATGCACCTTTGAATGTATCGTACCTGTCCTTCATTATTTATTCCAATGCTTTTTCCTTTGTCTTTTCTGTGAATAATAAAAATGGGTCTTCCCCTTTTGATGGAAGCCCAATTATCCATGAAATCAATTTTGTGTCTATGTATATCGGTCTATATAACCATATAATTTCTCCATGTACAAAATTAAGTAATAACTTAATGCAAATATGTATCGCCACACTCCTGCCAAAAATCAGAATATAAAAAAGGTTCACAATACCTTTTTTTTCTAGCCCTGTCATCCATTCCTATGGCCCTACTATGATTTCTTATGAATCTGGGGTGAGTCTTATGCTTTTTTACTTGTCCAAATAATACTATGGAAACTTCTTCACATATTTCAAGCTGTGGTTTGCATACCTCTAGCTTCCTACTGTGTCGATCATATCTTTCTCAATGACCACACCTTGTGTAATTTCTGGCTCGAGGATTTCATACTTTGACTCTTTATTTAAATTCACTTTCTTTGCTTTCAACTTCCTTTGTGGTACACAATCCCTTGGATAGTTAACTAGGGTTGACCCCAACGTTGATGCTCTTGGTGTTTCCTTGTTCAAAGGTATCGATCACTACTTGGTGTGATGTTTATTTGGTTGTGATGGAGCTTCTCCTGTCTTTGATGTTGTCATTTCTCTTTGTAAATACTCGTTTGCAAATTAACTTCTTCATCTCTATCTTTGTTCACTTGAATATCTTTTCTCATTGCTCTCTATGAAGATTCAAATAATTTCTTTCCATTGACCCTTGAACTTATTTTATCACTTTTTGTAAGATGTTTTTTTTCTTTACGCCCAAACTTGTAGTCTAATCCAACTTGTACTTCACATTCAATTATTTTCATACTCTGCAATAAATTCGGCTTATTCTATGTATCATGGTCGAGATCTTGCCAGCTTTTCATGACCTCGTTGGCACTTTCCATTTATGACTATGTGTCTCGACTATTTTGTTGTTATGATCGCTCTTTAATGCTTGTCCCATCATGTATGTTGTTTAATGAGTTTCCCTACCTCTACGCATATCTCTATCACACTTCAAAATTTCTCCCTACACACAGTTACTTTGTCTTTCCTCATCATTGTGATACTTTCTAGATTTATCTCCTTAGTCATTTATCCTTATGCATCACTTCACCCTTCAAGTTATTTTATTTATTTTCTTATTTTCTTCTTCTTTTTATTCTATAATATACTATAATACAAGTACTATGGTACATATACTGTGTGCTACAACTAGTTCATGTAAGTAAGACTATCCCTATACAGTTTCATCTGACTACCGTTAATGAGTCCTTCCAGAACTTATCCATTCAGTTTCTCCAGCTGAGCAACACCTACATCTGTCACAAACCTAATAACATATGGACCCAACCAATGCATCTGAAACTTCCCAAGGTGATGCAAACAATTGTTGTCATAAAGAAAAACTAATTCTCATGTTTGAAACATCTTATGTTTAATGTTCCTAACATGCCATGCTTTCTCACTCACTTTCTGAACTTACTGATGAAACCTATGAAAAAATGGTCCTCTTCCAGCTCTACTAGCTCTGACAATCTATTCTCCACTACACCAGAATCTGTAAGCTCTATCAAAATGACAATGCATAGACTCAGTACTATGAAATCCATAGGAATAACAAATTCTTGGCCATACACTAGTCTGAATGGGGTATTTCATGTCAAATTCTTACTTGTAGTCCTATATGCCCATAATATTCTTGGAATCCTCAAGTCCTAGTTGTCTAGGCTTACATTACACACCTTCGTCAGTGCATGTTTGAGTATCTTATTGAATGCTTCCATTGTTCCATTTTCTTGAGGGTGATACAGTGTGGTCTTTTAATGATTAATCTGGAAATCCTTTGTGAAAGTTGCAATTGTCTTATTCAAAAAATGAGTTTCTTGATCACTCATAATTATTTTGGGGCATTCAAACCTTGTCACCATGTTTTCAAACAAAAATTGTGCAGTTGTCTATGTGTTGCAATCTCTGACTGGATCTACTTCATCCCATCTAGTCAAATAATTTGTCGCAATAATGATGTATTTGGATCCTGATATCTTTGTTGGTGGATTGATCGGCCCAACAAATTCCACTACCCATTTATCAAAATATTGTAATATCACTTGTGGTTCTAAGGGAAACACATCTATCATGGATGGCTTCACTTAGCATCCTTATGAAAGGTAAGCCAACACAATCTTGTGCGCAAAATTTTCTGAGTTGTTTCGTTTCTTGTGTAGTGTCCTCCTACAACCCCTTCATGTGCCTATGACAATATCATATTTATTTCATGTTCTAATACACATCGTCATAGAATACCATTTGCACCTAACTTGTATACATTATGTGCTATGAGTTGATAGTATGTTTCCTTCACTACTAGTTGCATTTTCTGCACAACTATGAACTCAGGTGGGGTTACTCTTGTACTTAAGAACTAAACTATGTCTATAAAATAGTCATCAACCATTTGTACTATAAATAATTTCACATACGGTAAGCTATCATCCAATTTTCCTGCATTTTCTCTTTATAGTATGCGTGATAACTGATTAGGTCATGAATTAAATTTCCCTTGTTTTACAATTACCTCAAATTCATATTTCTAAAAAAATAATAGCCATCTGCATATTATCCCCCCAACAATGGCTTATTGACCAAATATCTTAGCACATAATGGTCTGTGTACATATTAAATTGTGAACCCAACAAGTAATGTTTCAGCTTATGCAATGCATACACCATTGATAATCCTTCAGATTTTGTAGATGTATGGTTATTTTTTGTAGTTGATAACTTCCTACTTCCAAATGAAATGGGAGGATCTATATCTCATTCTCCAGGTTGAGCTAATATTTCACCTAAAGCTATAGATGACACATCCATGTGAACATGAAACTCCTTCTTCTAATCTGGAAATATCAAAATCGGTGCGATAACCAATTTCTTCTTCAAAGTATCTAAACCTTCCTGACATTCCTCACTCCATTGAAACTCATTCTCCTTCTTTAGGAATCTTTCCATAGGGACTGCAATCTGCGCATATTGTTTAATGAACTTTCTATAGTACCCTATATGTCCCAACATTTCTTGTAATTGTCACACTAAATTCAGAGGTGGTAAATCAACAATCACATCAATATTTGCAGGATCCACCAACAATCCTTTCTTACACACTACATGTCCCAGTAAGATAACAAATGACGCACAAAAAATGCACTTCTTTAATTTAAAGATATATGAAACTTCCTACACCTAACTAACATCAAGTGCAAAATATCAATATGATATTTCAACAAGCTAAACACTATGAAATAATCTAAGTATACTTCTAATAAATTGTGGATGAACTCTTTAAATGCTTCTACAACCACTCTAGAAAATACTGCTAGTGCATTCTTCAATCCAAAAGGCATTAATATGTACTGGTAACACCCCCATTTTGTCGCAAATTTAGTCTTATATATATCTTCCTACACAATATTAATATAATGGTACCCTAAAAATCCATCAGTGAATGAATAGGATTTCCCCCCCCCCTACGTTCTCCAATAATTCATATGTAAATGGTGTAGGAAAGGGATCATGTAAGCAATCATTGTTTAATTTCTTCATATCTACACAAATTATTATACCTCGTGTTGTCTTATCTATAACAACCATTGGACTAATCTACTATGATTCTATGATAGGTTCAATGATTCCATCTTCCAACCTCCTATCTATCTTTTCTTTTACCTTCTATTTATACAACAGGTTCAGTCTATATGGCATTTTCTTCATTAGATTAACATTTTTCTTCAAGGGTATTTTCATCTCTCCTAACTCCCCAACAATCCCTTTCATCTCTGAAAATGTATTTGAAAATAGGTCCTGATACTCGCATAGTAAGTCAACTGTCTTCTCAACAATCTCCTGATTCCAATAGTCTCCTATGTAAAAAAAATTGAGCTTATCTTTTGTACCAATATTTACTTTGTGCATTCTCAATGAATTTGCATATTATGGATGATTCAATATATTGTCCACATAGGTACTAGTTCTGTCGAGTCTTCTGCTAAAAAAATATTGTTTTTGATGACCTGCAAAGTTGAGTAAATCAAAGGAGAATCATCTTCAAAGCTAAAATTTACTTTAAAATTTCTAGTCAATTATTCCCAATCTGTAATTTCTTTGTGCACTTCCTATTCCAAATACCAATTCTTTAGAATTGTGTCCAACATGTGTACAAACAAATGTGTCCATTTTTGCATGGGTACTTTATTCCATGTCACAATATAATGTGTAACATGCTCCATCGCACAACTCAATCTTTTATACTTATGCATAGTATCTTCATTCTTTGTCCCAAATCTGATGTGTAATAGTCTTTTGCACTATTGTGAGTCTCTTATTCCATCATTATGTGCATCCCACGATCTTGTCGTGGTCACTTTTAGAGCGACATATAACACTAATAATATTTTTTTATTTGATATTTTCAATTCAAATTCTCTTATAAAGAAGCTACATCGGTTAGTTTGTCATACCTTGGAGGGTCACATACCTTATTTCAAATCCATTGCAATGTGCAAGTAATCTAGGTAGATTTTCTTGTAGACAGTTTGTGCAATCTCTACTGTAAATTCTCTAAATCTTCTTATGAATCTGACATGCATGAAATAATACTTGTCCAAATAAGTACACCATGAGTTGTAGGATTCACATAATCATTCATCCATGCAGTCATGTTATTAAGGTTGTCCATCTCTTTACCCTTTCCTAGTTCTACATATATTTTTCCTTCAGTAGAATCTAATAACACAAAAAGATTCAAATATTCTACTTTAAAGATCATCTATCTCTTCTTCAGATCAATGATATTATATTCATGAAAGGAACAATCAAGTCTAAGTAGTGATGGGTAAGGGGTGCATCCATCTTTTGTCTAGATCACTTCGAAATAGGCCATGATGCGCACTCCATCAATACTAACACTTACCCATGTCAACCTTCCAGTTGGGACAATATTATTGTGGTTTTCTAATCTCAATGAGATAGGTGACCAAATTAACATTGAGTGACCGATCATCTCCCAAGTCTGCCTCAGGATGACATTCACATCGGAACCTAGATCCAAAATAATATTGTCCATGTCATAGTTTCCTATTTGTGCATTGAGTCAAAACTCCCTATTCGTTCTCTTCTTTCAGTGTACCTGGTTAACTACTTGGTGTGTGGAAGGTATCTCTTTAGCTTGGGCACAACAATCAATAATTATGTGCAAAATATTCAAAGAAGAATCATCTTTCAATAACTCGAAACAAATTTTTAGAAAACTATTCAAAGTGCTTACCTTGTCATCTTGCCTTTCTAAATGGTAATAGACTAGTGACATATCATACACTAGTATCTTGTCATACAAATATGGCACGGTTGAAGTTGATGCTATCCATTCTTCTCCTATTAATTCCTTCATTTCTTGAATATATGTCTCTTTGTCCTTTCTATGGTAAAACAATGATTGAGGCTTTGCTTCTTTCCTTACCCATTGTTGGATCCTATTTCCTTGATCTATCACATCAACTTCAGTTCTAGTTCCTCCATGCGTAACTATTTATATCTTAGGTTTTTTATCGTGCACTTTGGCTACGATTATCTATACATTTTCATTCCTCTTTTCTTTCCATTTCACAATCAACTATGGATAATCCTCCATCGCATGGTCTAATTATCTGCAATATGCATACATTGTGTAGGGATTCAAGAAGCCCCATTTTAAATTTACAGGATGATTATAGTTATAGCATATAATAGGTCATCTACCTCAACTAAATCCTCCTCCTATGCAGCCTCTAAACGCTCATCTTTGTACTTGATTATAAACTCTTGGAATATTATACTATGGTTCTCCTCCTTCAAATTATTCTCCCTAGACTTTGTATGTGTCTGAAGTGTGCTCTCTCATCAAATCAAATGCACAACAATCCTTCTCTTCATGTCCAATAGACTTGAAAAAGTTACAAAAACATTTCTCCCAGTACTATGGTACTTCTGCATCAATGGGAAATTATGAGGGTGGTGACCCATCATATTACAAATCTTACACCATACCCCTAATGGATTCGGAGCTCCTGTATTCAAATACTATTGAAAATATAGGAATTTTTTCTTATGGTGCCCATATGTTCTACATGTGATACACTAGACCTCCTTTCATTTTTATTTTCCTTTCTCAAGTTCCTGCAACTGAATAGTTATTCCTGCTAACTGAGACTACACTTGACCCATCCCTGTGCCATTTTCTCCTACTGGGGACGCTTCTAACTTCATTGGAATTTCTAAGGATTTTGATTACAACACAATATTCTGCTATGTCAAAGGGAAGTGTATATGTGGTAATAATCCTACAATAAACCACTCTATGTGTTGTTCATATGGAATTTGGAATGCCAACGGATCCTTCAGTATCTTGAATATTTGATCATAGTCCCACACTGATTCATTTATTATCTTCTTGATCTCATTCAACTTTGTAATGCATTGTGACTTAGACTTAGTTTTCTAAAACTTTTTCAATAGAGTTTGTCTTACTTCTGCCAATTTTCTAGTATGCTCTGTAGGTGTCATAGTCTCATATTTCATGTACCATAATAATGTGTGATCTTTGAATGTTGTTTCCAAATGCACAATCATTGCATCATCATCTTGGACGTTATTCATAGTCCATATTGTCTCTCAATTGAACAAATGATGTTATGGATCCTGTTGGAGCCGCCCTTGTTTTTCACCTCACACAATTTTCAACTTTTCATGCTTGAGATCTAAAGTTGTTTTTCTTTTCCTTCCGAAATTATGAGGCTCTGAAATCTTGTCGCCTGAATATCAATGCTTTTTCACTTTCAAAAAAGATTCATTTTGTGTAAGTACGTTTTCTTTTTTTTTTATTTTGGGGTCTCGCAAGTCAGACACTTTATTTCTTGAATTCACAAGTCCTGAATCGCGAAAATGTGAACTCGGTTCTAATTTTTGTCCAAGGCATTAACTGGGGTAAAACCTTTAACCATGTTTACACGTCATCGGGGTTTCACGCCTCGGCAGTCGTCGACCCTAAATTTTTGTTTTTACAACCCCGAGAGCCGAGAACACGATAACTTTTTGATAACCTTGGTCAAGAACCAAGGGTAAAAAACTAACCACGGTTAAATTTGGTTCTCGGCACATCCCCGCTCGGCATTTTTTTTCATAAAGTTAAGGTGTCCAAAACTCCAATTCACGAAGTTGTGACATAATTATAGCGAGATTAATTAATCGCCTAATCTAAGATTTCCTTCTCTTAATTTGATCCTTAATTATCGCCACATCGCGATATCGCAACTCGGCATATCATTCTCCCAAAAGTTTGTCTTCGAATTCTCGAGTCGCGATATGGTGATTAAGTTAATTATATAATTAAGGATCCACCAAATCACGGTTATTGTTAATTAAGCTAAAATGGAAACTCGCAGTCTCGCGAGTTGTAAAGTCAAAATGTTAAAGGGAAATTCACGATGTGGCGAAAAGCGAGGAAATCATTAAAGCCGTTAAGATTTGAAATTTTAGAAAAATGAAATTAAGCGAGATACGTCTCGTGCATCGAGGTTGGCACACTTCACGAGGGATTTACTTGCTCTCCATGACCCGATTGCCTGTCAAGCCGCTGAACATTGATGACATTAATGAAGATTTAGGGTAAATCCACGAATAAATAAGATTGTATTTATACATTTAATTTGGTTTTATGTGTGATTTGACAGACTTATTCAAAAGGTACATAGTTTTCAAATATATACGAGAGTTTCATTCTTTTTAAACATTTCTCATAAACGCACATAGCTCACCTTTCTCCGAGGAAACTCATTTCCACATGTATACACGGGTATATTGCAGAAGAGAAAAAAAGCAAGCGTCAGCCATGGCTCCAAGAAGAGCAGCAAAAGAGAATGTCGAGGTTGCAGCACAGGGCCCAGACAACGTCTCAGATACTTCACCTCGGACTGGCGGCTCAGTCCCCACCTGGTCGTTTATTTCAGACATTCTGCAATCCGAGTTGGTAAACTATACATATTTAGATGACGATGACAATGATATTGTAAAGGACAACCTGAACACTAAGTACAAGACAATCATTTAGGCGGGAATGCACCTGGTTGCAACCATACCTCGGTTGCTTCCATACTATGACATGATCTGCTAGGCATTGGATCACATCGACCTGCTCACCAGAAGCATCTTAAATGACCGACAGACCATGGTCGGGACTTTCAGACCAGAACATATCCAATCTATGTATAAACTCCCAGCGACTTCTGAATATATATATGGCAATGAATTCCTGGAGGAATTCAAAAAGAAAGAGTGTGAAGAATATGACAAAACCATGCCTGGTTTGATAAAAGTCTGGGTTTTGTGTTCTGCAACATTCAGAGCGAATGACAAGGGTGTGTATTTAATTTCTTCATTGGAGCCACACTATATGTATGTGGCGATGATGACTTGTCAGCTTTTCAGATGGGAGGATACCATGCATTTTTACATCCAGTGGGTACCTCTCATATTTCGGGTAGCAGAAGGTTGCTCATTTAATTGGGCTAAGATGCTCTCTGATAGTTTGTTCAACAGGGTCACAGAGTACCGGGAGAAAAAAGCAGCCAGGAGACCATCCAGATTCTTCATGTCTGCGTATATCATGGACGCAATATGCTCCATGACACCTTTTCCTTTGATGAATTGGGCTTGGAGTCCAACCCAAGAAAAAACTGTGCATGAGTACCACGATAATCTGTGGGAAAATAATGCAAATAAGTTTATTTATGAGATTTTCAACTAGGTGATGGTGCCCCTGCACATCGCCCTTTTTGGTCTTTCGCCACCCCGCATCTCAGATAGCATTGCTGCGAATCTGAGCCATATCGCAAACTGGTACATAGAAGAAGAATTCTCCTATTTGAGAGTGTTCGGAGCTGTTGTTCCTCCTCTGGCACTACCGCTGTTCATCCCCGACAAGCTGGCATGTTGGGAGATTGCGCGACAAACAGTAATTGGCAGAGTGAGTAAAGAGCTCAAATCGTCATCAAAGAAGGTATGGCTATTTTTTCCTGTTCGGCTTAATTCCTATTCCTTATTAGATTTCAGACATGCTAAGGCTGAGGCTGCAACCTTAGAAGACTTGAGCCTAGTCTCTATTGAGTACAAAAAGCATGATCCGCAGAGAATTGTAAGCACCCATTTGGGAAATTATGGATTAAATAAGTTTGAACACAAGTGTTCACCCTCGGATGATGTTTTCCAAGGGGCGAGGTCCTATTCAGAAGTGCAATTTCGAATCAAATCTCTAGCACCCGAAGATAGGGCCTCTGTTTTAAAATTTCAAGAACATAGGAAAAGATGTCTCCCCGTGGTGCTGGGAGGTTTAGGACTTTCCAAGGATAAAGAAAAGGAGGTCAAAAGATCTGAGGGGAAAAATTCTAACCCCAAAAAATGTCAAGAAGGGGAGTAGGAGAAGAATCCCGAGCAGAAGAAGAGTCCCGAGCAGGAAAAGAATCCCGAGCAGGAGAAGAGTCCCGAGCAGGAAAAGAATCTCGAAACAGAAGAAGGGACTACTGACCCACCCAAGGAACATAGTCTAGAGGTGGAAGTAAAAAACACAGACCCGTCAGAGACTCAGAATCCAGGGATAGAGACGAAGGCCTCTGATCCTCTGAAGGAGTAGGGCTCACTCGACACACCAGGAAAGGCGGCGAAGCAAATCGGGGAACCAATCACTTCTGTCACCCCTTTGCCGTCAACGCAAGGAAGCATACATGAGGGATGGATATTTGGTGAAGAACTAAGACCTATAAGGGCAGAGGAACTTCCCCCTAATGAATTCTTTTTTGACAGAAAGAGAAAAGCTGTAGTAAAGAGAGAATTTTATCAAGAGGGAGAGTCCGCTGTTAAAAAATTCAAAGTTATGACGGATGGAAAAAACAAGAAGAGCGATGAATTCGCCACCGAGATAGCAGGGACGCTACGAGCATATGCGATAGAGAACCAATTCTCGGTCACGATGTTGAAAAATCAGCTCAAGAGAAAGAATCGACTAATCAAGACTCTCGAAGCCCGAGTAGCTTCAGCTGCAGAGAATGCTAAGAGTCAAACGAGTGGAGAAATAGAGCTGGCCTGATTCACCGATAAGAAAGAAATCGAAGCCCTCAAAACCAAGCTGGAACAAGCAAATTCAGTGATCCGAGATGGTTGAGTACAGTCGTGTCAGTAGAGGGGTATGATCACACAGCTGGAGGCTCAGTTGGAGGTCGTAGAAAGCAAAGTGATAGACATCGAGATTGTTAAATCCTGAGCAATTGATATTAGGAGTAGGATCTCTTCTGCTCAACAGAATCTGCTAAACAAAGTGGGGGATATTCGAGAAAATTGCTTGTTAATGCATCAGATCTCTGAAAGTATGATTGACAAAGAAAGAAACGTAGAAGCTGCTCGGATCGCTTTCCAAGAAGCGGTGATCGCTATCAACAATAGGTTTTCAGCAGGGTCTCCCGGGCTCACCATTGTTGAACAGACTAGGGGTAATATTTCGTTAAAGAATTGGGAACATGATATTACTTTAAGCAAGGAACAGGCACAGAAAGTGACAAATTTATTAGGAGAATCCTGCAATGCCATAAAAGGTGAGATGCTAGGGATGGAGAGTGAAGTTGACTCAGAGACGCTAAGGCAGATGAATATGGATCGAATTTCCTTTTACATGAAAGAAAAGAATGAGAAACATTCGGTGGAAATATCTAAGATGGACATGATAGACATGGTTCAAATTGATGAACATTTGATTCAACCCAACAAACAACTCGGTGCCCTTGATATCGTTGATGCACACATGGATGATAAACTTCCACAGTTATCCCCAGAGTGCTATTTTGCCGAAGCCATTTGTCAAGCCGAGCCTTCACAGCTTGTGTCCCAGTTTGTGGACAAATGTATCATGTATACTGAATCCATGCGAAAACAAGCACCTGGCACTTCTTGAAAATAGAGTAGGAGAAATGGAGTGATTTCGCTCCTCCAAGATGTCAATCAGGAATCTTCACAGCTTGTATTCCATTTTATGGACAAATGTATCGTATGCATTGAATCTAAGCAAAGACATGCACCTGGCACTTTTTGAAAATAGATTAGGACAGATGGAGTGATTTTTCTCTTCTGAACCAAGAGGCAAATTTTGTATAAATAGATCACAAAAAGAAGAGCAAGAGGCTGGACTTTTTGGTATCGACTGTAATAGAGTTTTTACATGAAAGGAGTTAATACAAGCAAATTTGAAGATTCCCGATTCTGTCACGACTGTGTTACAAGTTTGTTTCATTATGTCTTTTGTTTCTTTTCATTTTGCTCTACATAATTGATCTGTATCACTATAATTTAGTACGACCACTACTATAGTGAAAGGATTTTATCTTTCTGTAATTTTTTCTTGTCTTTCCTCTGCACCAGCTATCAACGGGTGTAAGACCAATTTGCATTTACAGAATTTGATATTTATTTACACTATGTCAATTGTTTCTATGTCAATTTCTTCTTTTGTGTATGTGTGAGTTTTCTGCTGATAGGAACCTTACGTTATCCACAGCTAAATGTTTTTCTCTCATATTTTACTAAAAAATAATATAGTTACGGGAAAGGGCCTTCAGTTTTCATTCTTATTATGTTCTTCATGTGAAAATTTCTCTTATTTTCAACCGAATTGGAACATCGTTGAAATCTCTTGTTAAATCTTTTCCATACTGGTATTGTTCCTCAATGACTGTCCCTGCAGCAACTCAACCTAATCTTCAACTCGAATTATCTAACCAAATACATATCGCTTTAAATCTCTTCGACATAATCCTTAAAACTGCGAACACCCGTGAAGAATTAGAACATTCATGGGCAGCCATTGAACAAGATATTAATATCCAGGAACAGTTGGAAGCTAGACAGCGAGAACATAGGAATCCTCATTATTTTCCTATACCGAAGGTTACTGTAATCCTTTATCAACCTTTATCATACTTTCGGATGCCTTGACACTGTACTTTTAAGCCTTAAGTACAGACTCAGGAACAACATCTTTCTGGCGCTGTTTCCGGGGAGCGAAGTTACGAAATCTTTTCCCTGGGAAAACGACAAATTATTTCGTTTATAGTGTTACTCTTTGATAGTGAACATAGAGTACACACAGTTTTAAGGATTTTTAATCTTTCACTTGGCGACTCCACTGAAGCACAAACTGGCATCTGGTAGAAGGCATACCAGACAAAACCCGGATGGCAAGCCAATTACGCTTGTTAATAATCCTGAAAAAAATTTAAGAGCAAGAGGCTCGTTTGAGGCAACCGCTTCAGTCAAAAAACCCGAGAACCCACTTTTAAAGACTAAATGCCCTTCAGAACCTCTTACTTCCTGCAGTCCTCTATCTGATACCAAATATCTGGAAGAAAACTACTCAAAATTTAGGAGTGAGACACATCAGACTTTCCAATCTATAAACAAGGGTAAAGGCCCTTTAGAAAGATCATCGTCATTTAACACACCAACCTTTATTCGACAAAACTTCCCAGTTTCACCTGATTCAAAAGAGTGTGTTACACCCTCATTTCCTACTCCCAAGTCGATGGCAGGTGTTGGAGGAGGAGGTGGAGGACATCATAATGTCCCTCCCCCCGGAGTATTTGCAAAGGTAGCAGTGAGATACGCTCCCCTGGTTTTACCTGTTCCCCTCCATGATTTACCTGACAACTACATCAAAAATCTTCCTAAGTTCACTGGGGAGGGAGATTTAACTGCAACCGAGCATATAAACTTTTTTGACCACTTCACAGACATCTGTGGTATTGAGCATGAGGATTTCTACTCCAGACTACTTGTCCAGACCTTCAAAGGATAGGTCCGAACTTGGTTTCAGAGTCTTCCTGCAGCTTCTATTCGGACATATAACGCCTTGGAAGATTCTTTCCTTAGACAATGGGGAGAGAGAAAGGATCACTTGTATTACCTTACCGAGTTTGGGTCCCTAAAGAAAGAGAACTCAGAAACTGTTGTGGAATTTATTCTAAGATTTAACAAACTTTATAATAAAATTCCAGCCGTTGTTAAACCTTCCAAACCCTCAGCGAAAGTAACCTTTGCGGGAGCCTTCGAACTTGATTTTGCATTTCTTTTACGATAAAGAAGAGGAGCCACACTGAATAGAATGCAAGACGATGTTGTCGAAATAGAATCTAATATGATGGCTTTGGGTAAATTAAAGGCTAAAGTAGAAACTAGCAACCATGATAATAGACGCTATAGGGAACCAGCGGGTCCTTCTGGGTCAAATAGATACACTGACGACAGAGTGGATGATATGGCCCGAATAATTAAAGATCTGTCTAACAAAATCTCTAGGATGGAGTTGGATCAGGCTAAAGCTGATTCTTCTAACAAAAGAGACTTCAGGAGAAACCCAAATCCCCAAAATCAACAGAGGCAAATAAAGAATGAAGATCAAAAAATACAAGCTCCACTAAAAAATGAAAATTTTATAGGATCAGGTAACCTCCAAGATTTTAGAGATTCGAAAGATGAAGTTGCATGTTTCGGTGATGAGTGTTCGCAGCCATTTCTGACTAGGGAAGACTATGAAGAATCCTTAAATACTCCTCAACCATCTAATGAAGAAAAAGAAGGTGATCATACTGACCTCTGCGTATCTCAACCATAAACATAAATGATAGTGGTTGATTTTCAACCCAGATGCAATCTAAGATCAAAAAATAAGCCCACCTCAACTGACCAACCTAAGAAAATCCTGCCAAGGGGTCAATATCATGAACCTCCTTTGGAAAAGGCATTGATACCTAGCAATAAAGTCAAGATAGCAAAAATTCAAGAGTCTGAGGTGAAAAAAACTGAAACATAAACAAAGGAAACACGAACGATAGATAAAGTTACATCTTCGACTAAGGTCACGAGTAATAAATCGATCCAGGCAAACAAGTCAGAAGAAAAAAGATCGGAGCTCTTAACCAAAGAAACGGACAAGGCCAATACATCTTACAATTTTGAAAACGAATTAAATAAAATTAAGATATCGATTCCTTTGGTAGAATTAGCAAAAAACCCCACTTATCGGAAGCAAATTGCCAAAGTGATGGGTGTTTATGAGGTAGAAAGTCACTCTGATGTTATCAACTTAGAAGATAATAGACCTAACATCACCTTTGGTCCTCATTTTGAGGGATTCAAAGACAATGTCGCTCCTTTCTATATCACCCTAAATATACATGACCAGTTACTGCATAACTGCATGTTAGACTCCGGGGCTTCACATAATGTCATGCCCAAAACTATAATGGAGAGGCTGGGGCTCCAGATCACTAGACCCTATGGAGACCTACACTCGTTTGATTCAAGAAAGGTTAAATGTATGGGGATGATAAAATATCTGGTAGTTACCCTGGCTCAGGTCCCAGTCAAAAGTATCCTGATGGATGTGGTTATTGCAGATATTCCACCCAAGTATGGGGAGCCAAGTTGGGGGGTTCTCTACAACTAGACATGTCATATGCCATAATTCCAATTTTCGGTGGCCGGTTTACCCGTTTGTACCGAGAAACAAGATTAGCGTATACTGTCAGTGATCCTCAGAATCCAAATAACTTTCACATTTATGTTGTAGACCAAGATCTGGGGAATTGCATATTGTCATTTGATGATGGTTTGGATGGGTGTCCAGACGAACTTGATATGAAGCAGGAAGAGCTTATCCCCTTGACTGAAGACGTATGCGAAAGTGGTATCTGGAAAATGTACTTCGATGGCGCTTTATCTTCTGAAGGAGCTGGTGCTGGCATACTTCTGGTAGCACCTAAAGGTAAGTTTGTCGTTCCTTTCTCATATCGCTTGCAGTGGGACATAGATTATACCAATAACGTATGCGAGTATGAGGCATTAGTCTTAGGTTTAGAGGCTGCAAAGAAGTTAAACATAAAAAACTTGGAGGTTTACGGTTACGCTAAATTGATCGTAAAACAAGTTAACCGACAATACCTAGCCAAACATCCCAGATTGAGAACATACATAAATTGCGCTTGGGATTTAATGGAGAATTTTTTCTCATCTATAAAAGTCCATTTTATTCCTCGCACAAAGAACCTACATGATGATGCATTGGCTAAGGCAGCCTCAACCTTTTCCCCTCCCCCGAATGTTAAACTGAAATATCATATTGAAATCAGATATAAACCCTCTATACCAGACAATGTCCGACACTGGCAGGTTTTTGAAGATGACGAACAAATTCAAAAGTTTCTTATAGCAATAGGCGAGTTCTCTGAAACCCATCCAGATCAAGAAGACCAAAATGACCCAATGTGGATTATGCAAGAAGATGAAGATCCTGAAACCTTCCGAGAAAAAATAGCGGATCATCGTATGTTGGTCCTCAAAAATAACCAAATCCCGAAAGGCTTAATTCCTTTGGAAAGAATCTTCGATCAGAACGACATACCTGTGAAGTCCACTTTGCAGCCCCAACCAGAAGAAGTGGAGGATTGCAACATAGGAACTGAAAAAGATTCCAGGATAGTAAAGATATCTAAATTCCTCCCTCCTAAGGTAAAAGACCAGTATAGAGACTTACTCAGACAGTATAAAGATGTTTTCTCCTGGTCCTATGACGAGCTTCGAACATATGATACTTCTATAATTGAGCACAAGATACCTTTGACGCCCGGAGTCAAGCCTTTTAGGCAGAAGATCAGGCAATTTAACCCCATTTTGTTGTCTGTTATTGAAAAGGAAGTTAAGAAGCTCTTAGATGCAAAAATAATTGTACCTCTAATATACTCAGACTGGGTGGCAAATTTGGTCCCTGTCAGAAAAAAGAATGGAGAAATCAGACTGTGTGTGGATTTTCGGAACTTGAACAGATCCTCCCTTAAAGATAATTATCCACTTCCTAAAATGGATCACGTCCTGGAAAGGGTAGTTGGAGAAAATCGAATGTCTATGATAGATGGGTTTTCTGGGTACAACCAAATCGCCATGAACGAGAAAGACAGAGAAAAAACCGCTTTCACTACACCATGGGGTACATTCATGTATGATAAAATGCCTTTTGGTTTAATGAATGCAGGGGCTACCTTCCAGCGCGCCATGGATATTGCTTTCGTTGGAGAAAGAGATAAGTTCATAGTAATCTACCTTGACGATTTGACGGTTTTTTTTTAAACCGTTGAAGAACATTTGATCCATTTAAAACAAACTTTCAAAAAATGTTGCAGGTATGGTCTATCTTTGAACCCAAAGAAATCACATTTCGCTATGCGGGAAGGTAAGCTTTTGGGACACATCGTATTTAAATATGGGATCAAGATTGATCCTAAGAGGGTTGAAGTGATACAAACTATCAGTATTCCTAGAAATGATAAAGAAATTCAATCTTTCTTAGGTACGATAAATTTTTTACGAAGGTTTATACCAAATTTTGCTGAGATTGTCAAATTGATCACAGGAATGCTGAAGAAATATAGCAGAGTAAATTGGATGACCGAGGCTAAAGCGTCGTTCGTGCGTATTAAAAAAGTCATCAGCGAGGCACCTGTGTTAGCAAGCCCAGATTACTTGAAAGATTTCCTCATCTTCTCATTCGCTTCTCAACATACTATCGCCGCGGTATTACTGTAAAAGGATGATGAAGGTTTTGAACGCCCGATCGCGTTTTTTAGCAAGAGCCTTAGGGACGCCGAACTAAAATATGATATAATAGAAAAACAGGCGTACGCAATAGTCAAAGAGCTAAAAGCATTCAGAACTTACATCCTACATTCAAAAATTATCGCGTACGTACCAACCAGTGCTGTGAAGGATATATTGGTACAGCCGGACAGTGATGGAAAACGAGGGCGCTGGATCGCTAAAATACAAGAATTTGATCTGGAAATCAAGCCGACTAAATTGATAAAAGGAAAGGGTCTGGCCAAACTCTTCGTTGAGTCGAACCTTAGAGCTCTTGACATCAATTTCCTACAAGGGGAAGACGAAGACACACATTTGCAAGAGTCGGATGACCAGACATATCCAAACAAGATTGAAGAAAAATTCATGTCGTCAGGCTGGTATAAAGATATAATTTTCTATTTGTTAAAACTAAAATGCCCAGATGGACTAACACCAACCAAATACAGAACTTTAAAACTCCATGCTGTAAAATATTGCATCTTAGAAAATCAACTATACTGGAAGGATCCACTCAGGTTCTTGCTGGTCTGTCTGGTTGAGTCGGAAACTCCACAGGTCATAGGGGAATTTCATGAAGGAATATGTGGAGGACACCATGCATGGAGAGCCATGGCCTACAAGATCCTGAGGGCCGGATACTATTGGCCGAAACTATTTTCGGACGTTAATGCCAAAGTACGTGCCTATTACTCGTGTCAAATATTTGCTGGTAAGCATAAACTCCCTGCACTACCACTCGTTCCAGTCAAAACTGAAGCCCCATTTCAACAATGGGGATTAGACTTCATAGGGGAAATAAATCCTCATTCTAGTGCTCAACATAAGTGGATCTTAACAGCCACAGATTATTTTACAAAGTGGGTGGAAGCAATTCCAACTAAAAAGGCAACAGACTTGGTGGTGATCGACTTCTTGGAAGATAACATCTTATCAAATTCGGGTGTCCCCGAAAGATCATTACTGACAACGCCCAGGATTTCAAGTCCATGGCTATGATCGACTTCTGCCAAAATTACAGTATTGTTCTCAGCCATTCCACTACTTATTACCCTCAGGGAAATGTGTTGGCCGAATCATCTAATAAGAGCTTGGTGAACGTAATCAAAAAGGTTCTGAACAAAAACAAGAGGTCCTGGCATGTCCATTTGAAGCACGCATTATGGGCAAACCGCATCAGCACTAAAAGGTCTATTGCCATTTCGCCATTTCAGATGATATATGGGACCGAGGCGGTTCTGCCTATAAACTTAGCATTGTCAATGATGAAATTATGGCAGGATCAAAACGAAGAGCCCAATCATGTAACCAGAAGAATTAACCAACTGATTGAGGTTCAACAGCTCAGAGTGGAGGTTGATGAGAGAATGCAGAAATACTAGGACAATATGAAAGCATTGTTCGATCTTAAAGTGAAGGACAGGGAGTTCCTCCTAGGTGACTTGGTGTTAAGATGGGATGCGAGAAGGGAAGAAGCCGCCAAACATGGAAAATTTGACCACCTTTGGTATGGACCATTCAGGGTCTCAGCTCCAAAAGGAAAAAATTCCTTTCTTCTAGAAAATATTGAGGGAGAAGTTCTCAGCACCCCTATCAACGGGCGATATCTCAAGCACTACATGACATGACAGCCATCGGATGAAAAAGGAAATAAAATAAAATAAAAAATAACAAATTATATATATATATATATATATATATATATATGTAAATAAATAAATTGTATTATCAGTTTTTGTACATATTTATGTTCTTGCTCAAGCATTTATTTTTAATTTTTGGTTTTCCTTCCTAAATTCTCAACGCATTTTAAATCAAATTCGTATTTGTTTTTGCAAGATTTCAACTACAGACGAAACTAGCTGAAGAAGTAAGGTGCAGATCGGTGTGGGAAATAGGACGACATAAAACAGGTGATACATAAGATAATTCATAGTCCACGAGGAAATTGAAAAGACAGAGGTGAGTTTTCTCGATACACAGGTCATGAAAGGCTGTTTTAGCAATCTGAGGTAATATTGTTCAAATTGCAATATAAAAGGTTAGATAACAGGATTATTTTTGGCTTTGATCTTCAAACTAAATTTGAATAAATATGTTAAACCAAAAGAAGTCAGTCATAATTTTTGTTCCCAAATGCCTTCGAAAACTAGTCCAGAACTGTTGTGACCTTTTTTATATTAATCCATTTAATTGCTTCCTTGTTTTCTGTCTATGTTTAGGCCTAACTTTTTAGTAAGTCACTATCTTCCCAAGCCTTTGGGAAGGGATAAATATTTTTCGTTTCAAACCTCAGGGATTCCGAAGCAGATCTTAATAAGAAAGCTGGTCTTCACAATTACTTGATCCTCTGCTAAGCTAAGGGACGTTTTTAGCGATCCTAACTTTCCTAGGTTTTTCAATAGCGTCTGAAAAATCAAAGCTTGCTTGAACAGGATGTTCCTTAAAATTTTATTATTCTCCCCTGTCTCCCTAATAACTAAAGGTCTTGTGAGGGTCAAAGGAAGGTTAATACCGAGTAATCAAAATAAGTTGACAGACCTCTGATAAAAAATATATTACACAGATCTTAGCCCTGATATAAACTGATTGCTCCCATCTTCGTGTTTTAAGAGTAAATACTGAAACAGGTGGTGAAAGGAAATTCAGAAATGATTGCCCCCACCTAGTCCATTAAGACGATGAAAGGAAATTCAGAAATGATTTCCCTCGTCTTAGCGTTTAAACGCATAAATATTTTCCAAAGTGGTGAAAATAAATTCAGTAAAAAAGGGTCAGACAACTTCACCAGGGTACTGAATAGGCTCGCTGGCAGTGAAGCAATGTCTGAGAGATCTGTAAGGCTGTTATATGTAAACATCAATCTACTCTGATAATCAACGCTTTCTGAAAACCTGATCATTTCGCCAAATTCTGACGGGACTTCCCTATTTTAGATTATATAATATCATTCTTTTGATGCAAGCTAAGAATCACAAGACCTGTTGAATATCCTAGGAGAGTTACGACTGTCTTAAAGAATTCCCCAAACTTAGTAGCGAGAAAGGGAAAATTGTGAAAGTGACTTCAACTATGTTTAGAAAGAGTATCTGAGTTCGAAAAAATTTCTGGGGTTCCAAGCAAAATTTCTCTCCCCTTCTATCTTTTTCATTGATTTTTCTATTGATATTAGCCTATGACTCCATTTACCCAATTTTGGCACCTAGTCTACTGTTCTTCCCGCCTCACAGGGAAGCGGGATCCCTAGTTGGAGCCTATGTTGGAGCCGCCCTTGTTTTTCACCTCGCGCAATTTTCAACTTTTCATGCTTGAGATCTAAAGTTGTTCTTCTTTTCCTTCCGAAATTATGAGGTTCTGAAATCTTGTCGCCTGAATAGCAATGCTTTTTCACTTTCAAAAAAGATTCATTTTCAGTAAGTACATTTGCTTTTTGTTTTATTTCGGGGTCTCGCAAGTCAGACACTTTATTTCTTGAATTCACAAGTCCCGAATCGCGAAAATGAGAACTCGGTTCTAATTTTCGTCCAAGGCATTAACTGGGGTAAAACTTTTAACCATGTTTACACGTCATCGGGGTTTCGTGCCTCGGCAGTCGTCGACCCTAAATTTTTTTTTTTACAACCCCGAGAGCCGAGAACGCGATAACTTTTTGATAAACTTGGTCAAGAACCAAGGGTAAAAAACTAACCACGGTTAAATTTGGTTCTCGACACATCGCCACTCGACATTTTCTTTCATAAAGTTAAGGTGTCCAAAACTCCGATTCGCGAAGTTGCGACATAATTATAGCGAGATTAATTAATCACCTAATCTAAGATTTCCTTATCTTAATTCGAGCCTTAATTATCGCCACATCGCGATATCGCGACTCGGCATATCATTCTCCCAAAAGTTTTTCTTCGAATTCCCAAGTCGCGATATGGTGATTAAGTTAATTATATAATTAAGGATCCACCAAATCATGGTTATTGTTAATTAAGATAAAATCGGAACTCACGGTCTCGCAAGTTGTAAAGTCAAAATGTTAAAGGAAAATTCACGATGTGGCGAAAAGTGAGGAAATCTTTAAAGCTGTTAAGATTTGAAATTTTAGAAAAATGAAATTAAGCGAGATACGTCCCGTGCATCGAGGTTGGCACACTTCACGAGGGATTTACTTGCTCTCCATGACCCGATTGCATGTCAAGCCACTGAACATTGATGACATTAATGAAGATTTAGGGTAAATCCACGAATAAATAAGATCGGATTTATACATTTAATTTGGTTTTATGTGCGAATTGACAGACTTATTCAAAAGGTACAGAGTTTTCAAATATATACGAGAGTTTCATTCTTTTTAAACATTTCTCATAAATGCACAGAGCTCACCTTTCTCCAAGGAAACTCATTTCCGCATGTATACATAGGTATATTGCAGAAGAGCAAAAAAGCAAGCGTCAACCATGGCTCCAAGAAGAGAAGCGAAAGAGAATGTCGAGGTTGCAGCACAGGGCCCAGACAACGTCTCAGATACTTCACCTCGGACTGGCGGCTCAGTCCCCACCTGTTCATTTATTTCAGACATTATGCAATCCGAGTTGGTAAACTATACAGATTCAGATGATGATGACAATGATATTGTAAAGGATGACCTGAACACTAAGTACAAGACAATCATTCAGTCGGGAATGCACCTGGTTGCAACCAGACCTCGGTTGCTTCCATACTATGACATGATCCACTGGGCATTGGATCACATCGACCTGCCCACCAGAACCATCATAAATGACCGACATACCATGGTTGGGACTTTCAGACCAGAACATATTCAATCTATGTATAAACTCCCAGCAACTTATGAATATATATATGGCAATGAATTCCTGGAGGAATTCAAAAAGAAAGAGTTCGAAGAATATGACAAAACCATTCCTGGTTTGATAAAAGAATGGGTATCGCGTTCCGCAACATTCAGAGCGAATGACAAGGGTGTGTATTCAATTTCTTCATTGGAGCCACACTATATGTATGTGGCAATGATGACTTGTCAGCTTTTCGGATGGGAGGATACCACGCATCTTTACATCCAGTGGGTACCTCTCATCTTTCGGGTAGCGGAAGGTTACTCATTTAATTGGGCTAAGATGCTCTCCAACAGTTTGTTCAATAGGGTCACAGAGTACCGGGAGAAAAAAGCAGCCGGGAGACCATCCGGATTCTTCATGTCCGCGTATATCATGGATGAAATATGCTCCATGACACCTTTTCCTTTGATGAATTGGGCTTGGATTCCAACCCAAGAAAAAACTGTGCATGAGTACCACGATAAGTTGTGGGAAAATAATGCAAATAAGTTTATTTATGAGATTTTCAACTGGGTGATGGTTCCCCTGCACATCGCCCTTTTTGTTCTTTTGCCACCCCGCATCTCGAATAGCATTGCTGTGAATCTGAGCCATATCGCAGAGTGGTACGTAGAAGAAGAATTCTCCCATTTCAGAGTGTTCGGAGCCACTGTTCCTCCTCTGGTGCTACTTTTGTTCATCCTCGACAAGCTGGCCTGTCAGGAGATTGCACGACAAACAGTAATTGGCGGAGTGAGTAAAGAGCTCTAATCGTCATCAAAGAAGGTATGGTCATTTTTTCCTGTTCAACTTAATTCCTATTCCTTATTAGATTTCGGACATGCTAAGGCTGAGGATGCAACCTTAGAAGACTTGAGCCTAGTCTCTATTGAGTACAAAAGGCATGATCCACAGAGAATTGTAAGCACCCATTTGGGAAATTATGGATTAAAGAGGTTTGAACACGAGTGTTCGCCCTCGGATGATGTTTTCCGAGGGGCGAGGTCCTATTTGGAAGTGCAATTTCGAATAATATCTCTAGCACCCGAAGATAGGGCCTCTGTTTTAAAATTTCAAGAACATAGGAAAAGATGTCTCCCCGTGGTGCTGGGAGGTTTAGGACTTTCCAAGGATAAAGAAAAGGAGGTCGAAAGTTCTGAGGGGAAAAATTCTAACCCCGAAAAACATCAGGAAGGGGAGCAGGAGAAGAATCCCGAGCAGAAGAAGAGTCCCGAGCAGGAAAAGAATCCCGAGCAGGAGAAGAGTCCCGAGCAGGAAAAGAATCTCGAAACAGAAGAAGGGACTACTGACCCACCCAAGGAACATAGTCTAGAGGTGGAAGTAAAAAACACAGACCCGTCAGAGACTCAGAATCCAGGGATAGAGACGAAGGCCTCTGATCCTCTGAAGGAGTAGGGCTCACTCGACACACCAGGAAAGGCGGCGAAGCAAATCGGGGAACCAATCACTTCTGTCACCCCTTTGCCGTCAACGCAAGGAAGCATACATGAGGGATGGATATTTGGTGAAGAACTAAGACCTATAAGGGCAGAGGAACTTCCCCCTAATGAATTTTTTTTTGACAGAAAGAGAAAAGCTGTAGTAAAGAGAGAATTTTATCAAGAGGGAGAGTCCGCTGTTAAAAAATTCAAAGTTATGACGGATGGAAAAAACAAGAAGAGCGATGAATTCTCCACCGAGATAGTAGGAACACTAGGAGCATATGCGACAGCGAACCAATACTCAGTCACGATTTCGAAAAATCAGCTCAAGAGAAAGAATCAACTAATCAAGACTCTTGAAGCCTGAGTAGCTTTAGCTACAGAGAACGCTAAGAGTCAAATGAGTGGAGAAATAGAGATGGCCCGATTCGCCGATAAGAAAGAAATCGAAGCCCTCAAAACCAAGCTGGAACAAGCAAATTCAGTGATCCGAGATGGTCTAGTACAGTCGGGTCAACAGAGGGGTATGATCACACAGCTGCAGGCTTAGTTGGAGGTCACATAAAGTAAAGTGATTGACATCGAGATTGTTAAATCCCGAGCAATTGATATTAGGAGCAGGATCTCTTCTGCTCAACAGAATCTGCTAAACAAAGTGGGGGAGATTCGAGAAAATTGCTTGTTAATGCATCGGATCTCTGAAAGTATGATTGACAAAGAAAGAAACGTAGAAGCTTCTCGGATCGCTTTCCAAGAAGTAGTGATCGCTACCAACAATAGGTTTTCAACAGGGTCTCCCGGGCTCACCATTGTTGAACAGACTAGGGGTAATATTTTGTTAAAGAATTGGGAACATGATATTACTTTAAGCAAGGAACATGCACAGAAAGTGACAAATTTATTAGGAGAATCCTGTAATGCCATAAAAGGTGAGCTTCTAGGGATGGAGAGTGAAGTTGACTCAGAGATGCTAAGGCAGATGAATATGGATCAAATTTCCTTTGACATGAAAGAAAAGAATGAGAAACATTCGGCGGAAATCTCTAAGATGGACAGGATAGACATGGTTCAAATTGATGAACATTTGATTCAACCTAGCAAACAACTCGACGCCCTTGATATCGTTGATGCACACATGGATGATAAACTTCCACAGTTATCCCAAGAGTGTTATTTTTCCGAAGCCATTTTTCAAGCCGAGCCTTCACAGCTTGTGTCCCAGTTTGTGGAAAAATGTATCATGTATACTGAATCCGTGCGAAAACAAGTACCTGGCACTTCTTGAAAACAGAGCAGGAGAAATGGAGTGATTTCGCTCCTCCCAGCTGTCAATTGGGAATCTTCACAGTTTGTATTCCATTTTATGGACAAATGTATCGTATGCATTGAATCTAAGCAAAGACAGGCACCTTGCACTTTTTGAAAATAGATTAGGACAGATAAAGTGATTTTGCTCTTCTGAACCAAGAGGCAAATTTTGTATAAATAGATCACAAAAAGAAGAGCAAGAGGCTGGACTTTTTGGTATCGACTGTAATAGATTTTTTACATGAAAGGAGTTAATACAAGCAAATTTGAAGATTCTCGATTCTGTCACGACTGTGTTACAAGTTTGTTTCATTATGTATTTTGTTTCTTTTCATTTTGCTCTACATAATTGATGTATATCACTATAATTTAGTACGACCACTACTATAGTGAAAGGATTTTATCTTTCTGTAATTGTTTCTTGTCTTTCCTCTGCACCAGCTATCAGTGGGTGTAAGACCAATTTTTATTTATAGAATTTGATATTTATTTACACTATGTCAATTGTTTCTATGTCAATTTCTTCTTCTGTGTATGTGTGAGTTTTCTACTGATAGGAACCTTACGTTATCCACAGCTAAATGTTTTTCTCTCATCTTTTACTAAAAAATAATACAGTTACGAGAAAGGGCCTTCAGTTTGCATTCTTATTATGTTCTTCATGTGAAAATTTCTCTTATTTTCAACCGAATTGGAACAGCGTTGAAATCTCTTGTTAAATCATTTCCATACTGGTATTTTTCCTCAATGACTATCCCTGCAGCAACTCAACCTAATATTCAACTCCGATTATCTAACCAAATACATATCACTTTAAATCTCTTCGACATAATCCTTAAAACTGCGAACACCCGGGAAGAATTAGAACATTCATGGGCAGCCATTGAACAAGATATTAATATCCAGGAATTGTTGGAAGCTAGACAACGAGAACATAGGAATCCTCATTAGTTTCCTATACCGAAGGTTAGTGTAATCCTTTATCAACCTTTATCATACTTTCGGATGCCTTGACACTGTACCTTTAAGCCTTAAGTACAGACTCGGGAACAATAGATCCTCTGTCCCTGCTCCATGGAATATAAGCATTCTTAAAGTAGGATCTATCTCACCATTGTGTTCTATGTGGAATTATCTCTTGATAAAACTAATTGATTCTAACTCAGTGTACTACTTCCACTACTCTTACTAATATTACTTTTATCTTTACTTCCTTAACTAACTCTGATTTATAATGCTTCGAATCTTACCTCATTTCATAGAAATGCACATGGGTTCATGGATTCGATGCATAGTCTGATATGAGTGAGGTATTATTCGATGTGCATACTCCCTTTGATCTGGAGTATCACATCAATGTCTCTTTCCTCGTTCTCATTCAATTTCCCCTCTCTCTCAACCACAATCCTCTTCTTATTCGGTCTAAATCTCTTACCACTGTGCAATACTTCAATCTCTTCATTCATCACACACTCTTTTTCTCTCATCATCCTAAACCCATCCATTCTTCATTCCTTCTCTCCATTCCTCTTTACACTCATATCATCCTTTGGTAATCCCTCAGTCCCCCTATGTGCATGACAACACTTAGCTATCAAATTCCATTTTCATAACTCCCTTTTCACACAATAACATATTAATCCAAGTAGATAGTGACGTCATGTATCTTCTGTGTGGTCCCTTAAATAATTCCCTTTCAGCAACGCTATATGACTGAGTAGAATCTATGGAAAATTTAATAATATAACTTCCCAACACACTTTTCAGCTAGTAATCTATTGCACGTGATACCATATTTCTTATAGAATTTAATTTCCTAATTAACTTAGTATTCAAATTTATCGAAACAATAGTACAAGATATTCTGATCTATTAAACTAATCTTTGGATCCACTCTGCAAAAATATTCAAAAAATTGGTAAAGAAAATTTCATGTAAACCTGTAAACACATACCTTTGTAACCATTTCTTTGCATTGATCCATGGATTCTTATTTTGATATATAACAAACTTGATCTCCTTCATTTCCAACCATTTTCAAATATCCTCCTTAGTAGGCCTACACATCCCCTTCAATCACATATCTTGGTCTCGACAACAAAACCATTTGTTGGTGCATAGTGGAAAAACCTAAGGTTCAACATTAATTCACCAACAAATCCCAAGACATTGGCCCTTTCGGAATCACCCATAAGCAGGTGAAGTATCACCTAAGGTACCTATGGTGACTAAAGGAGCCAGGCTTCCACAATCATGAAGGGAATGGAGACTTTTCTAACATTGATTCTTACTTATTATTCATTTAAAATGCAATATACTATGTGGGTGAAATCATAGCATCATCCTAAAATATGACTGATTTATCTTACGTAACCATTCAACACGTGCATGGGACCATCAAATACATATTTATATTAACCATTCATGCATTAAATTTATGCCATAAACACAACATAAAAAGAAACACATCACGTCATACATCATGACACAAATATATAACATGGTTCACCCCAAACTGGGCTACGTTCATAATAGTTGGATTCTTATAGTATTCATGCATGTTTAATCCTTACAACTGGTGTGCACTGATCTCAAATAATATACATTAGTTCTTCTTGTAAATTGTTCTATCCATTCACACATACAATTCACACTTATCTCCTTCTCTCATCCAACACTTCACTCTCATCTCTGACTCCAACAACAACTTATCCCTTCTACCCAAAACCGATACATATTTATACATTGATATTAGGGCTTATCTCGTTACAAAATGGATGAAATGGTATAACTACTACTAAATAACTTCCTCCTTATGTACACTGGTTTCTGAATATGTGCTAACTATCTTCTGTGTGCACTACTCCTTTCTTGACTTGTTGCGCGATTTACTCCTGCACGATTCCCAAAAATTATGCAAAATTTCTTGCACCAACAAACGTATACATAAGAATCACATCCAAATACCCTAAGATGTGTAAGAGAGGGTTTATTACCATTCCATACCTTGTGTGGAGTATTTTCATCCATAATTTATGAGGGTGATCAATTTACATGGTAACATGTAGTACCCACTACCTTTGCCTAGATTTCCTATCCTAACCCAACACCACTAAGCATGATCCTTTATTATTCCATTAACATCTTGTTCATCTATTCTAGAACTCCATTCTGCTAAGGTGTGTATGGAGTATTCTTCTTCCTTTCTATATCACACTCCTTATGGAATTTTTAAAACTCATTTTCGCATAATTCTCCATCATTATCCAGCCTTGGCACCTTAGTTATCTTCTCTATTTGATTCTCCACAAGATCCTTACAATCTTTAAATTTGTCAAATAATTCATATTTCTTCCCAAGGAAATAAATCCATGTATTCCTTGAAAATTAATTTATAAATAAGACATGGTGCACAGATTTACCTAGTGATGGAATTGACATAGGTCCAAACACATCAATGTGCACCAACTGTAATATCCCCTCTTTTCTCATAGAACTAGAGGAGAATATTACACGATTCTTCTTCCCATATAAGTAATGTTCACAGAAATCAAAATCCAAAGAGTAATTGGACATATCTTCAACCATACCTTTAACATGTAGTACTTGAAGTCCATTCTCTCTGGTATGCCCCAGTCTTTGATTCCACAACATAGTCTTTTCTCCAATGACTTTAGTATGTTTTCCTTTTTCATCTCCTATATGAGGAAAAATTGAACTATTGCACCCATCACTAATATTTTTCATAGTATCTTATACAAAATTCTAATATGGAATCCTTTCAGAAACACCATTTCCCCTTGAACCATCTGGTAGGTTTCCTTTTCAAACACTATTTTTACATGTGCATCATCCATATTTCTTAGAAAAATCAAATTCCTCGTCAATCCTGGGATGTGCATAACACTAGCGAGTTTTATAATCCTACCATCCATGAGATTTAACCTAAATTTCCTCATCGTACTATTTTGGCCATCATGTCATCTCCTATAAAACATCACCCCCATCATACCTTTCATATTGACAAAATCACTTCTTGAGTGGAGTCATATGAAACAATGCACTTGATTTGGAAAAACTTGCCTCGGGATTTACATGTGCACTTGAAGAAAACAAGTATGCATCCCCTCCATCTATGAAGGTTTTTGTTTTAGTATAAGAGGCATAATCATATCCCTTCCCTCTCTCAACACTTTTGGATCTACATTGTTTCTTATAATGCCCTTATTTTCCACATCTCGAGCATACCTTTACAAATTTTATAGGAGATTTAGATCTTCCCCTAGATTTAGATCTCCCACTTGAGGACTTATTTCTATTTCTTTCCTAGGAGTGTCCTCTTGCAAATAAGGCATTTGTTCTCTGGATTTCCATGTTTTTCTACCTCATCTCCTCCAACAAAAAGGATGAGACAACCTCATTGAAACTTAAAGTAGTTTCATTACTACCTATGGCCACAAACAGACTATCCCACGAGTCTGGTAAAGAAAAAAATAAACTAATACACTTATCTTCATGAGGGATATTAATATCAACAAAAAATAATTTACTTACTACAATATTGAAGGAATTCAGATTCTCTGTCACCGATTCTCCATGTTTCATCCTCAGGTTGTACATCTTCTTTTCTGGGAACAATTTATTTACCAGGGACTTATACAGATACAAATCCCTTGACTTATTCCATAATTCCTTGGTTATATCTCCCCCTAACACATTCAGTAATATTGAATTCGAGAGACACAACTAGATTGTTATCTTCACCTTCCAATCTAACTTTTCCTAGTCTTTTGTTGATGTTCAAGTAGGTTTAGTACCTGGATCTACAATAACCCATTGATATTTTCCTACCAAAAAATCTTCCATATTGAGTTTCCATGGCTCAAATCATTTCCCATTAAATTTTTTGATCTCTATTTTTGAATTTCTCACCATTTCTTTTCACCACAAGAATCAATACCAAAGAGCTCCCATTGTAACAAGATTTTTCACAAATCCGAGCTAGACCATTGTTCATAAAGGCATCTCCCTAAATACAATAATCTCTATGATACCAAGTGAAAGTTTTTAAAACTTTTATAGCAATTCTATGCACACAAATATTCTTAAAACATAAAATAAGAAAATTTCAATCACTCATATAAACAAAGATTTACCCTGGAAACACAAACTGGGAAGACCAACAATCTGTATAGAGACACACCTTTATTTATTATTCATCATCATCCAACTTCATTGTTTACAATACAATATATATATGACATCATGACATCCAAAACCCATAATTCATTGGCCCTAAATTTTTAACCGAAATTAGAAAAACATGGGATAATCCACAAATCTTTCAATGGACCACAAAACCCCTAAAAGAGAAAATTGTGTGTTGAAAACTACTAAAACATTTACACAAAACCACCAAAAATAATTTCTAGGGCTCTTCCCCCTACAACCCACTATATAGGGGAGGCTACATCCCCCCCCTTGATCCCCTAGACAAGGGGGTTGTCTCCCCATTATGAATCCCCCTCTACACCTAGTGCAACGGGTCACATATGGGGTTGATCATGTAAAGAATATAACACATACCCAAAACAAAATGTGAGAGTCCATAGGATGTGGCCGTCAACATGATGAGAAGAAATGTATGTGGATCAACTCTGCTATGGAGACTAACTATACTCCCAATCCCTAATGTGATAGAATAACATGGGCACTAGAATGGAATAAGGGTCACTATACTAAGGTTCCAATGTGAGGAAGTCTCTATCATTGGGTATATAGAAACTGCATGAAATGGAGGGGTTGATCCATCTACCCAAGTGAGGGGTCCTACAAAAAAATTACGAGAATGACAAACAAGTG
Source organism: Picea engelmannii (assembly GCA_009831015.1). NCBI lineage: Eukaryota > Viridiplantae > Streptophyta > Pinopsida > Pinales > Pinaceae > Picea > Picea engelmannii. Next base: position 300,325 of record ML783667.1, read on the forward strand.
CAATGAGAAGAAGGGGGAAAACCTATGCTAAATGCATAGGATATCAAGGGTCGATGAAGACCCATATCCATGAATTAAAGTGGCTATCCATGGTGTAATTCACTTCACAACCAACAACAACAAAAACAAGGTGATGTTCAAGTGATGCAAACCATGGAACAAGAATTCAGTGGAAAAGTATGAGATTTTATTCTTCTTGGAAAAATGGCTTCCTAGTGAAGTCTCAAATCAAGAAATTCTAAGAATGGATCATAAGTATGGTTCCAAAGGTGCATATAGAGCATCAATCAAAATCTATATGAGAGGATAAAATATTAGGAGGAGGTCCTAGATTTACCTCGCCCTCTATGTCAAGCATGGGGACCTGATTAGGTATGGGTAGGTGGGAATGATTCCCTATACTATGTGTATATGTGGGAATTATTCCCCTTTCCCCTTTCCCCTTTCCATGGGAACAAGAAACATGGTTCAAATACGCTACATCCAAAAAGGTGGATGGAAGACTAGTGGACAAAAAAGGTGCCACTAATGTTGAGATCGGAGGTACATGAGGCATGTTGGGAGTGATATAGTTTATTCCTATAGAGAAGGGGATATTCTTAGGAAAATTCTATCCCATGGAAGTTTATAGGTAAAGAACATGCATGGTATTATCACTACTATGCACTACAAAGGGATTAATTTCAATGGTGGTTTGAGAGATGGTAGGGGAAGATGGAGCATGGGTAAGGGCTTTGATCTTCCAGCTGAGTGGAATCCAACTGGTGGATAATATGAAGGGCATCCCGATACTAAGTGAGATAGGGACAATGGTGGGAATAATGGTTGTAGGTTCTTCACAAAGCACATGGGTGGTTAGTGCGCAAGGACTTTATATGTTCGGTAGTGGGTTCAATAGAGAGATTTACATATTGGTAGTAGAAGGATCAATGTATAATTATTCATCATTCTAGATCTCTTTCAATTCAAGAATCATGGGACAAATGTAGGTACCATGTCCAGGAAGATACCATAAGGCATAGGGAAGGTGTTGACAGGCCCAAATGGTTTGTCAAGTAGGTAAGGTAGAACACTTGATGGTAGGTCCCAATCAGACTTACTCTTGTTTGTGGTAGTATCTTTTGATGAATATGTGGGCTTGTTTTCCACTAAGAATTAAAAAAAAGGGGGGAAATAAAGTAGACTATCCCCCAAAGAATTCTAATTAACTCTAAACCTAATCTAAAATGAAAAAAAAACTAACTAATCTAACTACTTCTAACCTATCCTACAGGATAAAAACTAATTAAATGAATGCAATTAATAGTAGTGTTATTGAAAGAATAAAGAGCCCATACCAATCAAAGACACGCTAGAATGATGAAATTGTATATTAAATCACAATTAGTTGCAGATAAAACATGTAACGTCATCGTTGTATTCATCTGAAATTACAATGGTATGAGTAATTCCAAATACAACACATAGAAACAATTCATATGAAAAACATTCAGAAAAAAAATCCACAACAAATATATCAGTAGAAACATCCCTAATACATTTGACAATAGTTATGATCCCAAATTCCTTCTGCTCTTTATATATCCATAAACAAGAGTATTGTCCTTCTATACAATGGGAAAAATCCCTTATTACATTCAATGGTATTTCTTTTATAGAACAAGGAAGACCTTTCAACTTTTGTAACAACCAACAATTATTGTCTCTTCAACTTTCTTTTTTTGTCATTAAATGACTCGCATTCCTCATAAATGAATGTACAAGAGTCAAAAATAGAATTTAAATACATCTCTAAGTGGTTTATTTCTCCCTAAGGTTGTTCATGAGTGATATTTATTAAAAATATCATTGGATTTACCCTCTTATGTTCTTCGAATTTTCCTGGGCGTTTTGGTGTCAATCTATTAAATTAGATTCTTCCATCTTCTTATTATCTACTCCAACTTTCTATCATGCTCTTGCAGGCTCGATTTGTTTTCCAGGAACTCAAGTTATGGCGACCTGGACATTGCACAGCTTATTCCCCTTCAAATTTGTGTCCCTCTTTTCTATGAATTTTCTGGAATTTTTTGTCATTGATCTTTCTTGAATACCTCTTCTACATTTTTCTCATGCTCGAGAGATTTCCAATGGGCTACCCTGGGCCTAATGTGGACTCCCATAGATCAAGTTATGGATTCGTAATGTTGTCGCTCAAAAACCTTTTATTTACCCAATGGGGAGATCTGGACAGTTGATCTTCAACTCTGAAGCAATTATCCCACTTGCATTAGGAATATTGAAACTTCATGGTATAACCCCCCCCCCTTCTCTAGATTGGTTTGTGTGTGAAACTAGAGGTGGTATAGAACCTAGCACCCACAAAACTTTGTCGGTAAACCATAGTAAGAATGAAAAATAAAATATGTGCATGACAAGTTAAAATAATATAATCCAAAAGTGATGTTGTGGGGTGTGGGGAAATCAAGTGGTGAATGATAAAGAAATGGAAGCATGCGGTAAAAAAATCTACAGCTAAAACCTTTGCAATGAAACCTATAGGTTGATGAGAGTGAGAGTGTGAGTTGCAAGTATAGGGACATCTAAATGATTAGGTCTCGAATAGTGAAATACATTACCTTGGGACTTTGGGGAAGAATGCATAAAAATAAAATAAAACTAAAATGAAATA
>ML783667.1:303005-315182 GCA_009831015.1 Picea engelmannii
TATATATATATATATATATATATATATATATATATACACATTATGGATTTAGGGAAAAAATTACAATGTAAGTAGTAATTTCCCGAAGTAAAACAATTTTCCCATGTAATAGTAGTTTACCCAGGTAAAAATTGATTTCCATAATAAAAGTCATTTTCCATGTAATTAAAAAACCATGGGAAGTTTTGGGAAGACCATGGGAAATCAAAATGACATGTTTTTTTTAAACCATGGACAAATTAAAAATGAAAAATAAATAAATAAATGAATAAAATAAAACATAAAATAATCAAAATTAGAAATAAAAATGAAACAAATCATATATACAAAAAATAGGAAACATTATACCTAGTTCTACATGGGTCAAGGTTCCACACTACACAGGTTTTTGTACCTATCAGGGTTCCACGCCTAGGGACCAAAAATAGAGACAACAAATATCATGCAGATTCTGAATAACTGGGATACTAAGTTAGTTAGGCACATCAAATCAAGGTTGAGGTTATGCCAATATGGAGGTGAAAAAATACAAGAAACCAAGGAAGAAAGGGATGACATGTCACACATTACGCTATTGTCACATAGGGTAAGCCATATGATGAAAATGATTTTGACAGTAGTGCAAAACATGGGACATGTCAATACAACTAAGGGAAAATTGTGGAGGGAAAACTAGATAATATTGCAAGGAAAGGAATACAATAGGATAAGGGAACAAGCTCCCACATCAGACCGTGATGCATGACTATGGAGTTGAAAAGAGGAAATCAAGATTTGGGTGACAATATAACAAGGTTACACATCCAAGAAGCTCTATAAGTATTCAAAGAAAAGGGAGACCGGAAGGAGAACCCGATAGAGATTATTATGAATGATCTCACACCTTTGAGACCTCAGAAATATCACAAGGGGATTCACTTGGCCATCCCCATGTGACACAGATGCACTCTCTACCTCAGCAAAGGCCTCTGCACTGACCTCCCAGTCTTAAGGATCGTTCTAATTTTACCCCGAGCTGGAGTGGCTCCTTCGATTCTCCACCGGAATATCCTTTAAAATTGACCCATAGGTATTTTCTGCTCCTCACAGCCTCTAGGCCTGATCGTTGTTCTCTTCACGATAAGAAAATAAAATTCAATATTCAGGGTTTCACAATCCCCGATGTCGCAAACCTTTTGTTTCCCAATTTCCCGATATCTGATATCCCGAGATGCTTCAACTTCCGCTAGTCCCCTGGGCTAGACTTTTGGGTCCATATGACCTCCCTTTATATGATCACAGTCCTATCACCTTTCGATATTTCAGGGTTTTGGATGTCGAAATGTATGTGACCTCTTATCCTCTAGATCCCCGATTCTCTGAATCCTGATATGACGTCACTAGGAACCCACCAACGGTCGTGATCATCTACTAAACCAACGGTCCCTGACCTCCCTCGGGACTTTGGGGTTTCAAATACCGAAATACAATTGTCCTCGGGACTCTCAATCTCTCGAAATTTGATTTCCCAATATGGCAACAGTTGGCCTCCCCATGATGGAGCTCTCCACCTTATCGAAATTTCGGACTTCGCAATTCCTAAATGTAAGTGGTTCATGTTCTTAGGATTCACGATCCATCGAATCCCAATATGCCGACAGAATCTCGCCTTTCGGGAATTTTCCCAAAGGTCTCGATTGTTGCCATGCGTCCTCCTATGATGGATGGTCCTCATCGCTTCGTGATTTTGGGGTTTTCGATGCTGAAATTGTTCGACTTTTTGTCCTCGAAACTCCCAAAATGCCGAATTCCAAAACATCGATGGACTCTCAATCTCTGCCACATGTCCTCCAACTGATGGATGGTCCAGATCAAACCTCGGGACTTCACTAGATGCGAATTCAAAAACACTCACCTATGTGAGTCCTGGTGTTCGGATCTCCGAATTGGATGACCATGCGACACGCGTCCTTCCTTAAATCAACAACTGAAATCATTTCATTGTTTTGGGACTCAAAGGGTCTCGGACTCTTGGTATCTAAACTTATGATATGCCAATGGTTCTCGATTCTTGCCACCTGTCCCAACAGATGGAAGGTTCTGATTTGTATCGGGGTTTTCACTATGGATTTACCTGATCTCTTGTCCACGGGATTTTCGATATCCCGAACCCTGACGCCTCGATATCCCGACACCTTTTGGGACTTTCGCTCAGCTTGAGAGGGTTTAAACCCTGTGCAACTCCTGTCATATTGGACGACTGATGGGTAACTAGGTGAGGATCCAATGGCTCACACTCTTCTGAGCTTGAAACTATGGACGCAGCCGTAACCACCTCTCTTCTTTGTCAGATCGAATGACTGACGGGATTTCTCTAATTCTCCTCAGAGAATTATGACCGTCTGTTTCTTCCCCCCTGACGATTTCTGCAAAGTGAACCAAGGTTTCTCCCCTCGGATTTATCCACCTGTGACATGAAACTCTGATGCCTTCTAATCACACAATATGCACCAACTCCTTGTACTGCCTTCAATAGTTTCAAAGGCTTTATCCCTCCTGATCTTTCTTACAACTTCAAGTCTTAAAGAAGACCCTTGCACGCACTCCTTACGACAACCTCCAAACACTTGAAGTGTTGAATTCTCTTCAACCTTGCGCATGCTCTGCAACAACGGTCTCTCGATAGCTCCTTAGTTTTCAACCCCTAGATTTAAACTTGGTCTATGCACACCTTGCACGACTTCTGTGCCTAACTGCACCTCTTGTGTGAATATGAGAACAAGCGCTATCTCTCCTAAGCTTTCAGAGATGAACCTTTGAACCTTTTTTCAACGCAATTGAAACTCATTTCATTCCCCTTTCCTCTCAGATTTCAAACATTCAACAAGAAATCATTCATACATAGCATAAAATCAATTGCATGACAAAAAGAGTAAAATATTCATGAGCATAACATTCAAAGATGCATACACAAAGAATATATGAACACCATGAGTCTGAATCACAGTTTCTTTGTATTAATTCAGAACTTCTGTACATGGAGTCTGCTACACAGCTCTCTGCTTCTCTTCTATGCTCTCTTCTGATGCTTTCTCCTTCTATATTACAATTACACAATGAAGGTGTCTATATCTATTTTCCCTCCACTCCTAAAACTATCTCATCAAAGAATTTAAAGCTACCTACTAACATAAATGCTTTCTACCTACTATGGACGAGAGCAGATCACTCAAGGTCCTTTACAATATATAAGTACACCTCTCCTTAACTATCACATTTAAGTTTGGCACATCCAATCTTCAAAAGTTTTTGAACAATTTATCATGTGCTCAAAATGTGTTGCGCTTGCCCCACTTTCGCTTGACCTTGACGATGCTCCTACATCATACTCCCTTGCTTGAAAAATTTCATGGACTCCTGTCCATGAGATCTCACATGGTCTTTCCATGCTTCCAAATTGTTTCTTCATTCTCCCAACTGGCATCTTCAACTGGATGTCCCTTCCACTTGACCAAGTATTCAAAGTATTTTTTTCTTCTGGTCTTCTTGCTAATTCTTTTGTCTAGTATGCGCTCCATTTGCGACTTCTCTGCAACAGGCATCTGCTTTTTCCACTAAACCTTTGACTGTTCATCGTTTTTTCCTGCTTCCTCAGCTTTGTATGGGTACAAATCTGAGACATTGAATATCGAAGAAATTATGATCCCATCGGGTAATTCAATCTCATAAGCATTTTCCCCAAATTTCTTCAAGACCCTACATGGTTCGATTTTCTTCATCTTCAGTTTGTTATATGCCCCTCTTGGGAACCTTTCCTTTCTCAAATGTGCCAGAATCAAATCACCAACCTCAAACTGAAGTTGTCTCCTGTGTTTATCTACTCTACGCTTATACTCCTGGTTTGAATTTTGTAAACGCTCCTTCACTTGACTATGAAGTTCCTTCATTGCTTATGCAAAATCTTCTGCACTAGCACTCCTAGTCGCATTCTGTTCGGAATCTCTCAATTCATAAATTCCCCTCGATTGCATGCCATAGAAGATATGAAATGAACTCTCCCCTGTACTTCTATTGATTGAATCATTATAAGCAAACTCCGCCTTTGGTAATATGTTGTCCCACTAACTGTGGTGTTCTGTCACCAGGCTCCTTAGCAAGTCCCCTAGACTCCTATTTATGACTTCTGTCTGTCCATCCATCTGAGGATGATAAGCTGAAATGAACGACAAGTTTGTTCCCAGCTTCTTCCATAAGGTTCTCCAGAAGTGTCCCATGAACTTAGTGTCTCGATCTGAAACTATGCTCCTTGGTAAGTCGTGAAGTCAAATGACTTCTTTGAAAAACAGATTCGCAATGTGAGTTGTGTCACTAGTTTTCTGACATGGAATGAAGTGTGCCATTTTGGAAAATCTATCCACCACCACAAATATTAAGTCAAAGCCTCTTTGTGTTCTTGGCAAACCCAACATAAAATCCATGTTGATTGCATCCCACAGCCTCTCAGTTATGGGCAATGGTTGATAAAATCCTGCATTCTGTCTCTTTCCTTTTGAATGCTGACAAATTCTACATTTATCTACAAATATTTTGACGTTTTCTCACATTCCCAACCAAAAATATGACTCATTCAGCTTTACGAACATTTTTTCATGACCAAAGTGTCCTGCTATTCCTCCACTATGTTTCTCCTTCAGCAGGTTCTCCCTCATGGAGCATTTTGGAATACAAAGTTGATTACCTTTAAACATTAATCCTTCCTGGATCATGTATTCTATCCAATGGCTTATGTCTCTGAGAATTGGATTCTTAGCTACTTCATATGCCTCCTTAAAATTTGGATCATCTCTGTACATGTCCCTGAGGTCATCAAAACCCAGTGTTTTAACTTTGAACTCCTGCAATAGAAAACACTTCCTTCTCAAAGCATCAACAACTTTGTTAGTAGTTCCAGAAATATGTCTAATCACAAAAGTGAAATTCTGCATATATTCAACCCATTTAACATGTCTCTGATTCAACTTTTCTTGTTGAGTCACAAACTGCAGTGCATGATTGTCACTGTACAAGACAAACTCTTTGGGAATCAAGTAATGCCTCCATTTCTTCAATGCCTGGATGATAGCATAGAACTCCTTGTCATATGTGGAGTAATTCACCTTTGCTTCATTCAAATTCTCACTGAAGTATGCTATCGGCATGTCCTCTTGACTCAAGACTGCCCCTATTGAAAATCCACTTGCATCGCATTTCACTTGAAATGTCTTCTGGAAATTCGGCAACACCAAGATTGGTTGTTCTATAATCTTCCTCTTCAAAAGATTAAAACTCGTATTAGCCTCTTCTGTCCAGTGAAAATATTTGTGTCTTTTCTTCACTGTGTCCATCATCGGTGCACTAATTCCACTGAAATTTTTGATGAACTTCCCGTAGAAACTAGCTAATCCGTGAAAACTTCTCACCTCAAATATGTTCTTCGGTGATGGCCAATTCTTGATCACTTCCACCTTATCTGGATCCATCCTCAATTTGTTTGTAGAAATAACAAAGCCCAAATAGATGATTTATGTCTTCATGAATGAGGATTTCTTCATGTTTATAAGCAGTTTCTCTTGTTGTAATCTCTTCATCACAATAGCCAAGTGTTTCAGATGCTCTGCCTTTGTTTTACTGAAAATCAGTATGTCATCCAGATACACAATGACAAGTTTCCCAATGAATTCTTTCGGGACTTCGTTCATTAACCTCATAAAGGTAATTGGCACATTTGTTAAGCCAAACGACATAACAAGCCATTCATACAACCCTTCATTAGTCTTGAAGGTTGTTTTCCATTCATCACCTTCCCTCATACGAATCTGGTGATAACCACTTTTCAAATTAATCTTTGAAAATATTTTTCTCCACTTAAGTAATCCATCAAATCATCCATCCTTGGTAATGGAAATTTGTACCTGATGGTTATCTTATTAATTGCCCTCGAGTCAGTACACATCCTCCAGCCTCCACCTTTATTTGGACTGAACACTTTCAGAACAACACATGGGCTCAAGCTTTCTCTAACCAACCCTTTGTCCAACAAATCCTGGACTTGTCTTTTGACCTCTTCATTCTCTTGTGGCGTTAGTTTGTACGTGGCTTTATTTGGAAAAATGGCTCCAAGTATGACATCAATATGGTGACTCACACTTTTGATTGGTGGCTACGAACGAGGTAGTTCATCCACTATTATGTCAACGAACTCTTCCAATAGTTCCTGAACCTCTTCTGGTAAATCGTCCACCCTGGTGCTGGTCAAAACAATCATTGGCTTTCTGACCACAATGAACTATGGTTCCTCCTTCTTCTTGACCTCAGTAAGGAGTTCCTTCAAACTCATGAGAAGTACAGTGTTACTTACTTCAGGTTTCACTTCCTTATCTTTGATTGGAAGCAACATATGAGTTGTCCCATTCTTTTCTAGGTTGTATGTGTTCATCCTCCCATCATAAATCACATTTATATCATATTTCCACGGTCTACCCAGCAATAGATGACAAACATCCATAGGAATAACATCATAGAGTATCTTATCATTATATCCTCCTATCTTAAATTCAACTAAACATTGTTTAGTGACATTTACCTGATGTCCCTTTTGTAGCCATGAAACTCTATATGGACTTGGATGTTCACTCATCTCCAGATCCATCTTTTCTACCATCTCCATAGGAATGAGATTATCCATGATACCACTGTCCACAATGACCTTGCATACCCTGTCCTTGGTTTTGCAAGCAGTCTGAAAAAATCTGTTTCTTTGGGCAGAGCTCTCCACCTCCTTCTCTGGTGTTAAGAGAACTTTTCGCATCATCAGTGATCTTCCACCTTCAACATATTATATCTCAACATATTGCCTTTGTGCCTCGGCGATGTGAGTCTCTCCACCCTATTTATTTTTATCTGGACATTCATAATATTTGTGTCCACTCTTTCCACACGTGAAGCATTTTATCACTCCACCTCTTCTTCTTCCTCTACCTCTAGTACGAGGAAAAATATTATTATCAGCATAATCTCCTCTCTGCTCAGTATGTTTTCCTCTTTGTTCATCATATCATCCTTGTTGTGAGATTCCACCTCTCTCAGTTTGAGTCTGAGGTTTCGTCCAGTCCTCCTTGGGTTTCTGATTTTTATCTTGGACAACTGATTTGCCCCTGGCTTGACTTTTGCCTCGGCCTCTTTGACCCTGGTTTTGGCTCAGCTTCTCTTCAACTTTTAGATCCATCTGATAATCATCTTCCACCATTAGAATGGTTATCATGCTCATCTCATCCTGAATGTCATATCTCATGCCATTCATGTATCTGGCAACCTTTTCATCATCGCTTTCCCGATGACCTGCCCTGATGTTCAGCCTGTAAAATTCTTCAGTGTATTCTTTCACTGTCATCAACTTCTGTCTCAGGTTCTGCATCCTCCTGAACAAAGTAATTTGGTAATCCCTGGGAATGAATTTTGCCTTCATCTTTGCAATCATCCTATCCCAACTCTTGATTTTCTTCTTTCCTCTGCAACGTCTGTCAACTTGTAGTTCATCCCACCACAATGCTACATGTCCCTTTAATCTTGTGACAGCGTGCTTGACCTTCTTATCTTCCTCGACATCTTCATAGTCAAAGTAGGTGTCCGGGGCTCTAATCCACTCTAGAATCTCTTCAGCATCCAGTTTTCCTTCATAAACTGGGATGTCCATTTTCCCTCTTGCACCCATTCTTGCAACAGCTCTAATCAAGCGTTCATTTGCTGCATCTTCGGCTAGAACTTCTTCTTCTTCATGTTCAATTTCATTTTCACTTTCGAAATCACTAAGATCCACAATACTGACTGTGCATCTCTGTGCTGTCTCCATGTCCTCAAGTCTGGCATGTAAATCACCCATCTCTCTTTCCATGGCTGAGTCAGGCATCTGCCTACCTCTTCTTCTTGGTATTTACCTTTCCTCTGGAAGATCAGGTGTTTGCATATCTCTTCTTCTAGGTGGTATGGTGAAAATTTCCTTTTCCTTACTATAGAAAGCAAAGAATCCTTTCTGTGCTATGATACCAAACCTGACACAGACACACCCTCTGCCTCAGCAGAGGCCTCTGCACTGACCTCCTGGTCTTAAGGATCGTTCTAATTTTACCTCTAGCCGGAGTGGCTCCTTCGATTCTCCACCGGAACCTCCTTTAAAATTGACCCACAGGTCTTTTCTGCTCCTCGCAGCCTCCAGGCCTGATCGTTGTTCTCTTCACGATAGGAAAATAAAATTCGAGATTCGGGATTTCACAATCCCCAATGTCGCAAACCTTTTGTTTTCCGATTTCCCGATCTCCGATATCTCGAGATGCTTCAACTTCCGCTAGTCCCCTGGGATAGAATTTTGGGTCCATATGACCTCCCTTTATATGATCGTAGTCCTATCACCTTTCAGGATTTTGGGGTTTTGGATGTCGAAATGTATGTGACCTCTTGTCCTCTGGATCCCCAATTCTCTCAATCCTGATATGACATCACTAGGAACCCACCAACGGCCATAATCGTCTACTAAACCAATGGTCCCTGACCTCCCTCGGGACTTCGGGGTTTCAAATACAGAAAGGAAATTGTCCTCGAGACTCTCAATCTCTTGAATTCCGATTTCTTGATATGGCGACAACTGGCCTCCCCCTGATGGAGCTCTCCACCTTATCAAAATTTCATACTTCACAATTCCTAAATGTAAGTGGTTCGTGTCCTCATGATTCGTGATCTACCGAATCTCGATATGCCAACGGACTCTCCCCTTTAAGGAATTTTCCTGAAGGTCTTGATTGTTGCCACGCGTCCTCCTATGATGGACTGTCCTCGTCGCTTCACGATTTTGGGGTTTTCAATGCCAAAATGCTCCGACTTTTTGTCCTCAAAACTCCCGAAATGTCGATGGACTCTCGATCTCTGCCACGTGTCCTCCAACCGATGGATGGTCCAGATCAAGCCTCAGGACTTCACCAGATGCAAAGTCAAAAACACTCACCTATGTGAGTCCTGGTGTCCAGATCTCCGAATTGGATGACCACACGACACGCGTCCTTCCTTAAATCAACGACTGAAATCCTTTCATTGTTTTTGGACTCAATGGGTCTCGGACTCTTAGTCTCTAAACTTCTGATATGATGATGGTTCTTGATTCCTGCCACCTGTCCCAACAGATGGACGGTTCTAACTTGTATTAGGGTTTTCACTATGGATTTACTCGATCTCTTGTCCACGGGATTTCCGATATCCCGAACCCCGACGCCTCGATATCCCGACACCTTTTAGGACTTTTGCTCAGATTGAGAGGGTTTAAACCCTGTGAAACTCCTGTCAGATCAGACAGCTGAAGAGTAACTATGTGAGGATCCAACGGCTCATAATCTTCTGAGCTTGAAACTCTGGACGTAGCCTTAACCTCCTCGTTTCTTTGTCAGATCAGATAGCTGATGGGATTTCGCTAATTCTCCTCAGAGAATTCTGATCATCTGTTTCTTCCCCCCTGATGATTTCTGCAAAGTGAACCAAGGTTTTCCCCCTAGGATTTATCCACCTATGAAATGAAACTCCGATGCCTTCTAATCACTTAATATGCACCAAATCCTTGTATTTCCTTCAATAGTTTAAAAGGATTTATCCTTCTAGAGATTTCTCACAACTTCGAGTCTTAAAGAAGACCCTTGCATGCACTCCTTGCGGCAACCTCCAAACACTTGAAGTGTTAAATTCTCTTCGACCTTGCGCACACTCTGCAACAACGGTCTCTCGATAGCTCCTCAGGTTTCAACCCCTGGATTTAAACTTGCTCTATGCACACCTTGCACAACTTATGTGCCTGATTGCACCTCTTGTGTGAATATGAGAACAAATTATATCTCTCCTGAGCTTTCAGAGACGAACCTCTAAACCTTTTGTCAACACACTCCTTGTGGACAATTCAACTGCACTCCTTGTAGGAACTCTTGCTCAGATAGAGAAACAATTGAAACGCATTTCATTCCCCTTTCCTCTCAGATTTCAAACATTCAACAAGAAATCATTCATACATAGCATAAAAGAAATTGCATGACAAAAAGAGTAAAATATTCATGAGCATAACATTCAAAGATGCATACACAGAGAATATATGAACACCATGAGTTTGAATCACAGTTTCTTTGTATTAATTCAAAACTTCTGTACATGGAGTCTGCTACACAACTCTCTACTTTTTTTCTATGTTCTTTTCTGATGCTTTCTCCTTCCATATTACAATTACACAATGAGGGTGTCTATATCCATTTTCCCTCGACTCCTAAAACTATCTCATCAAAGAATTTAAAGCCACCTACTAACATAAATGCTTTCTACCTACTATCGACGAGAGCGGATCACTCAAGGTCCTTTACAATATATAATTACGCCTCTCCTTAACTATCACATTTAAGTTTGGCGCATCCAATCTTCAAAAGTTTTTAAACAATTTATCATGTGCTCAAAATGTGTTGCACTTGCCCCACGCTCGCTTGACGTTGGCGATGCTCCTGCATCACGATGAGAGAAACCCAATGAGGGGAGCACAATAAGGATGAAGGTTCTGAACACATAATATAATACAATAATATTTAGGCCTTGGAAAGGAATTGAAAATAGAAAACAATGTAATGGTGAGAAAAGAAAATCTGATTGAGGTTTGGGAAAGATAAGGCCTAATTTTGGATGATGAATGTTGGTTTAAAATGGTAGAAAATATATGAATAGAGAGAATTATAGTCCAAAGGAATAATACCAAAGGATCTCCCCATGCATTTCAAGGATGAAGTGGTCGTATACAGGCAATGATTCTACATCCTTGTTCATGCAACCATAGAAAACATAAAATCAATTAAGCGAGGAAGAAGATACTCACAAGTATAAACATTACATTAATTTCCTTTTCCTTTAACATACTTGTGGATAAGTTTTTATATTTTTTGCAACATGAAGAAAAATGAAGAATATGTTTATCAAAGATAACCATCCACGATATCATCCTTTCATAAACAACATGTTGTTGTAAATAAATTTCATCAAAGTTGCATGTATGTGATTTCAAAATCATAGAAAGAATTAATGATCTTGTGATTCTATCCTTGAGTTTAAACTGAAGAAAATGATTATCATATGAGAGCTTCAACATAAATGATAACATTAGGTACAACATGCAAGCACAAGGATGCATAATGAATATAAGTTCTTCATTTAATTCATCCATTCAAGAAGTCCTAAAAAAAAATCCATTCAAGGATTAAAATATAATATCAAACTTAGCAGTCATATAGGATCATCAAATACTTTGAAATATGAAAAGATCTCAAAGATAACCTATCAATTTCATCAAACAAATATCAACCAATCATAATAAGTCATAAATAATCATGAATACATTTGAAAGTATAAGATCAAAGCAATTAAAAAACCTCCTCAAAGATAATCATCAATAAATATCAAACCCCCAAGTCTCTCTATAATGGTGAATACCTGCGTATAAGATCTAGCTAGCAAAAGAACATACACAACTTGCAGAGGTGAGGAGAAGAGAGAAAAATTGGAGTGAAAGAATGAGAAATTATATTAACCAAATGAAATAATGATAAAATACACATGATATACTTTGCATGGATCAACTAATGTGCAATAGAGGAGAAGCTAATGATCCATAGTGGTGGTCTATAGATATATGGATACACACGGGTAGTTACTCGAGTTAACTTCCACCTAGTCCTAGTCAACTAGTCATCCAGTACCCAGTTAACTAGACATACCATAGTGAAATGAGGAGGCAATAAAGCATGCACAAGGAATTTTCCTTAATGGTTGATCCCAAGGTAAGTGCACATTTATGGTGATGATCCTGAGGTTACATGGTGATAAAAGCAAAGTTACCCTGAATAACTCCACTCAGGTAGTCAACTGAAGAGAATATTCTCCTAGAATGTAGGAGATGTTCCTAAAATATAGAAGACCATCAATAATGACTAATAAACATAGGAAAATAAGGAAAAATATCCTACATGTGTGTAATATCTCCAACATCACCCCTAAACACTACTATGGGGTAATGAAGAATGGGTCCCATAAAAAAAGGCCATGTTAGCTACCAAAAAAAAAATGCAACTAATGAACACCAAACTAAAGAAAGGAAAG
>ML783667.1:334012-361668 GCA_009831015.1 Picea engelmannii
GATAAAACTCCACATGAGGTATGGTCTGGAAAGAAACCCTCTCTTCAACATCTTAGAGTGTTTGGTTGTGATGCTTATGTACATGTTCCAAAGGAAAATAGGATTAAGCTGGATAATAAAGTTGAAAAGTGTATCTTTATTAGTTATAAAGTTGGTGTGAAAGGTTATAAGCTTTGGCACCCAGAAACCAGGAAAACTATTTACAGTCGAGATGTTGTTTTCAGAAAGGTAAAAGATGTGTCTAAATAGGAATTCCCACCAATGTAAGATGAACCTGAGAAAATAGAGCTTGAGTTGGATGATGCAAAATCTGAATCATCTGAAGAAGAGGAAGAAGAATAAGAAGAAGAAGAAGAACCTCATACCCCAGTATTGAGGAGATCAGTGAGAGATAGAAGGCAACCAGAAAGGTATAGTCCACCTGATTTCCATTCCAATTTTTCTTTATCTATTACTGATGATGATCCCAAAACTATCACGGAAGCAGTGAATTCAGAGGATAGTAAACTCTGGAAGAAGGCCATGGTTGAATAAATGGATTCCTTGGATAAGAATGAGGCATGGGATATAGTTGAGCTTCCAGTTGGAATAAAATAGGTTGGTAGCAAATGGTTGTTCAAGAAGAATTTTAATGCACAAGGTAAAGTGGAGAAAAGGTTATTCCCAGGTAGAGGGAATTGACTTTGGTGAGATTTTTTCTCCTGTTTCTAAGTTAAATTCTATTAGATTTTTTTTATCAATTGTTGTTGCTTTTGATCTTGAAGTGGAACAAATGGATGTGAAGACAACATTCCTACATGGGGATATGGAAGAAGAAATCTACATGAAGCAGCTAGAAGGCTTTGTAG
Organism: Picea engelmannii; assembly: GCA_009831015.1. NCBI lineage: Eukaryota > Viridiplantae > Streptophyta > Pinopsida > Pinales > Pinaceae > Picea > Picea engelmannii. The sequence goes on from ML783667.1 coordinate 334,861, forward strand.
TGAAGGAAAAGAAAGAGCTTGTATGTAAGCTAAAGAAGTCGCTATATGGTCTGAAGCAATCACCTAGGATGTGGTACCAAAAGTTTGACACATACATCCTTGAATTGGGATTTGTAAGAAGTAGGGTTGATCACTGTGTATGTTCCAAGAAGGTTGGTATCATTTATGTAGTGTTTCATGTTGATGACATGTTGTGGGTAGGAAATAACATGGGTGTTATCAAGGAAGTGAAATCACAACTATCCTCCAAATTTGACATGAAGGATCTCAGTGCTGCTAACTTCATTCTAGGAATGGAGATTAAAAGAGATCGTGCAAATATGAAACTTTGGTTGAATCAAAGAAAATATGTTGAGACGATATTGCAAAGGTTTAGTATGCATGGAAGTAAACCAGTCAAGGTTCCTCTTCCTATAGGTGTAAAGTTATCTGCAGATCAGTGTCCTAAGACACATGAAGAAGAAGATAACATGTCCCATGTTCCATATGCCAGTGCAGTTGGCAGTTTGATGTATGCAATGGTTTGTACTAGACTGGACATTGCACATGTAGTGGGAGTTTTGAGTAGGTATATGTCAAAACTAGGGAAGGAGCATTGGACAACAGAAAAGAGGGTCTTCAGGTATCTTTGTGGCACCACCAATTATGGTTTGTGCTACCAAGGAAGACCAGGATTGGACAGAGTGATGGACATACATGGCTTTGTTGATGCAGAATAGGCTAGAGATTTGGATCACAAAATATCTACAAGTGGGTATGTGTTTAACCTATTTGGAGGAGAAATCAGTTGGATGAGAAAAACACAGGTTGTAGTGGCACTCTCAACTACAGAAGCTTAATACATGGCAGCCACTCATGCAAGCAAGGAAGTAGTATGGTTACAAAGATTGTGTTCAGGTATTGGGTTAGTACAACAAGTAGTGAGATTAGATTGTGACAGTCAGAGTGCAATATTCCTGGCAAAGAACCCAGCTTATCACTCGAAGACAAAGCATATTGATGTTCAGTATCACTTTGTGAGAGACATCGTTGAGGAAAAGAAGGTGTTGTTGGAAAAGGTTGACACTTTGAAGAATGTTGCAGATTCATTGACAAAGTTTATGAGCACAGAAAATTTCTCCTAGTGTAGAGTAACAATGGGCATTGTTGAATATATAATCCCCTGGACCCCTGGATGCAAAGAAAACAACAAGTGGGAGAATGTTGGGTATGTGTTATATTCTTTGCATGGGTGTGTGTGTGGGTGTGCAGATACGACAACTGCGCCTGATGATCCCTACCACTAGATATTTGTTGTGTGTGTTGGGTAATTTCCTAGGGGGGTCCCATGGGGGGGCAGGTATGCCCCCCCTGTTTACGTGCAATGTTCGGGGCAGCGCCCCGAATGTTTTTTTTTTGGGGCGGTTTCTGCTATTTTTAGCAGATTTTGCTATTTTTAGCGGATTTGTAAATTAATCCCAGATTAAGGGATTAGGGTTTGGGTATCTATGGAATACCTAAAATAATTTTATATATTGTATGGTGAATGGTGAAACTCGATATAATGAATAGAATAAAGGTTTTCCCAGTTGAGGGTTTTTGGTATAAAATCTCTGTGTATTCTATGTATGAGCCATTGATTAATTTTTGTCTTGCTTAAGAATATATATGCATTTCTTTACTTTGTAGGTTTAAAACTTATAGGGAGGCCAATGTGGATCATGAGAGATGGGCTCGTTTAATAACCTTGTCAATTTTGGCAAGTGCAGGGTTGCCAGAAACGGTAAATTGGGTTGTTGACTATAACCAGGGAAAAAGGAGCCTAGAGTTTGGTTGGCATCAAGTTTCCAGGAAAATTTAGGTTGATGGCCAGGGTTCTGGTAATAAAAATGGTTGTGACCAACATATATATTCTATGCTTATTGAGATGTCATCGACTGAATCCCATAATAGGACATAAAGAGTTGGGCTTGCGTCGCATTCCAAGGATTTTGGGAAGGGTTGCCACCTACCAATCCGACAGGAATAGGTGTTGAGTCTTTCCCGAGGTTCCATCGACTATGTAAGGGGTTTCCCTCAGTTAGCATCCCCAACGAAGGAACTAATACCTACCATGGATTCCAAGGTCCTTGTGAGGAAGGAATTCCTAAGTTTTCCCCCTATGCAGGAATAATACCCTATACAGGATTTTGTTGTCCATAATTGGGGTTGCCCCTGTTGGAGTTACGTCACACACACCTAGGATTTACTTTTCCTAAGGATATTCCTCAAGGAGCATGCTCAGCAGTGCTGGGTTAGGACAAGAATTCTGGGCAGAGGCAGTGGGTACAACATGTTACCTAGTCAATCGATCACCTTCATCAGTGTTGGATGATAAAACTCCACATGAGGTATGGTCTGGAAAGAAACCCTCTCTTCAATATCTCAGAGTGTTTGGTTGTGATTCTTATGTACATGTTCCAAAGGAAAATAGGAGTAAGTTGGATAATAAAGTTGAAAAGTGTATCTTTATTGGTTATAAAGATGGTGTGAAAGGTTATAAGCTTTGGAACCCAGAAACCAAGAAAACTATTTATAGTCGAGATGTTGTTTTCAGAGAGGTAAAAGATGTGTCCAAACAGGAATTCCCACCAATGCAAGATGAACCTGAGAAGATAGAGCTTGAGTTGGATGATGAAAAATCTGAATCATCTGAAGAAGAGGAAGCAGCAGAAGAAGAAGAAGAAAAACCTTATACCCCAGTATTGAGGAGATCAATGAGAGATAGAAGGCAACCAGAAAGGTATAGTCCACCTGATTTCCATTCCAATTTTTCTTTATCTATTACTGATGATGATCCCAAAACTTCTAGGGAAGCAGTGAATTCAGAGGATAGTAAACTCTGGAAGAAGGCCATGGTTGAAGAAATGGATGCCTTGGATAAGAATGAGGCATGGGATATAGTTGAGCTTCCAGCTGGAATAAAATCGATTGGTAGTAAATGGTTGTTCAAGAAAAAGTTTAATGCACAAGGTAAAGTGGAGAAAAGGTTATAGGGAGGCCAATGTGGATCATGAGAGATGGGCTCGTTTAATAACCTTGTCAATTCTGGAAAGTGTAGGGTTGCCAGAAACGGTAATTTGGGTTGTTGACTATAACCAGGGAAAAAGGAGCCTAGAGTTTGGTTGGCATTAGGTTTCCAGGAAAAGTTAGGTTGATGGCCAGGGTTCTGGTAATAAACATGGTTGTGACCAGCATACAGATTCTACACTTATTGAGATGTCATCGACTGAATCCCATAATAGGACGTAAAGGGTTGGGCTTGCATCGCATTCCAAGGATTTTGGGAAGGGTTGCCCCCTACCGATCCGACAGGCATAGGTGTTGAGCCTTTCCTGAGGTTTCATTGACTATGGAAGGGGTTTCCCTCAGTTGGCATCCCCAATGAAGGAACTAATCCCTACCATGGATTCCAAGATCCTTGTGAGGAAGGAATTCCTAAGTTTTCCCCCTACGCAGGAATAATACCCTGTACAGGATTTTGTTGTCCATAACTGGGGTTGCCCCTGTTGGAGTTACTTCACACACACCTATGATTTATTTTTCCTAAGGTTATTCCTTGTTTATTAGTCATAATTGTTACCCATGATTTTAGTCAATCTTGATGATGTATTGATGATGGTGTACTCAGGCTCCTTATAAGAACTTTCTCCTGAGAAAAGTGACATTCATCTCTTCCCAGAAAAAATACTTTTGAAGAGAGTTCGCAGGTTGCGAATATCTTAGGGTGCGAGAATGACCCATTCTCGCAAGCTACCTTAATCTAGGGTGAAAACTTCTCGCACTGTGCTACGTAGCTAGGGTGAGAACTTGTTCAGCTTGGAAAATGATGAAGTCTTGATGGTTCTAGAAGGGAATCTTCTAGAAGAATGGGTTGGCATTCAAATGGTTATCCTTTTACTGGTTTCCCTAATATTCTGGGAACATTCTTATCCAAGTAACCATCTCATTCTCTCCTATATATTGATGTAATTCTCATGGAAAAGGTTAAGTAAGATTCATTGGAGAATTGGTGAAATAATTGTGTGAAGGACCTAGCTTCAACAGGAGCTTGGAGACTCTAGCAAGTCTATCAAGAAGAATTGGATCTTCTTCATACAAGGATCGAGCAAGTGTGTGTGTTGGAGCCAAGAGCCACCGAAAGGAAGCTTACGACATAAAGGTGATTAGGTTGTATCTTCTACTTTCGATTAATATGATACAATGACATGTCCTTTTCCCATAAAGTCATTCTCAACTTATTGTGTAATTCCTTGATCATACACATAAGTTGACAGCTGAATATACTTTTTTATCATCACTTTGGTTGGTTTTTGTTGTCTTGGTCTTGACCTCACAAGAGCATCGGAGCAAAGCGAGAGAAACAGAGACCCTAGGAAGCGATACAAAGGTATTCTACTTGTTCCTCCCTACTAGCTAATTCAATGATCAAAACTTAGGGAAAGAGTCATGTCCTATCCTATTTTATTCTAGATCCAGGTGGATCTAGGGAGATCTGTTAGTGTCCGCACCTACCGATTAGTCCAATAACAAAATTGGCGACTCCATTGGGGATAACCCATTTTCTTTGTGGTTTTGGTATTTTTCCTTGGCCATTTTCTCCTGCCTTACCTTTCTCCATTCATATCAATCTCTGAGTCTTCAGCATACCCTGATAGACCCTCTGGGTTCAGAGGCCTCTTCAAATTTTTTGTCTTTTTCCAAACATTTGCTTAGTTATAGACATTCTTGCACTGCACTCTAGAGTGGCCAGTGAGAATATACTGAGTCTACACCCTTCTTTTAGGTTCAGTGTGAGGTTCTCGCACTCTGCTCAAAGTTGGCCACCTATTCTCGCACTATGTAATATTGTTAGCCTGCGAACCCTCTTTTCAAAATTTTGGATTTGATATTTTTTGCATTTTCAGTTGCCTAGATCAGTATAGGTGCCTGAAAAGACCTTCTTGGACCATTAGTTAATGTTTTCCTGTCTTCCTTTTTGTACACGAACAGTCTTAGGAAATCAAAAGCTCTTCCTATCACTTTTTTCTTGACTTTCATTTCTTGACTTCTCTCTGTAAAGATATACTCTCTAATTTTGGAATTTGAGTGTGCTTGTTTGCTTAAGAACCAACGATCAGTTGAAAGTTGAGCTTCTTTGTCTTTATCATTTGCTCATTATTTGAAAGATCATTTTTCTCATGCAATTGACAAGACTAGTTTGGTTTTCTTGTTATTTTTGTTTCCATTGAAAGATTGGTTTGGGTTTTTATCTATTGCTTGTTCATTAGTTTTTGGTTTTCTTCACTCTCACCATCATGGTGTAGGTCCTTTTTGAAAAGTGAACAACATTTTTATTTCAAAATCATTTTCGTCTTCGAAAGTATTGAAAATCAATTGTTGAAATTATTGAAAAAGAAACAATAGAGAATTGTTATTTTTGCGTGATTCGTTGCAATTGCATTTTAAAGGAAATTGTGTATTGTAGTTCAAGTTTGATCTAGAAAACTTCTCTTTCCCTCCCATACATAGGATTCTTTGAACAAAAATAGCTATATTTCATTCTTATCCATGCATCGTTGGGTCAAAGTCTCATACAACATCAGTTTCATCTCCTCTTCCTTTGAGTAACAACAACCCTTAATAACATTGCACAATCGTAAAATTTACTTTTCTAGGGCTCTATTACACCAACATTTAGCTAGGCTAGTGCTTTGGAATAGGTAGAGAGATACACTCTCCAAAGCACAAAACACACAATAGCATCTTGTGTTAAGGAGTGTCAAATTCCATTTACAACATCTTGTCCTGAGAAGCCCTTCTCACACAAGGGTCAAACACGAAGTCACATTAATACTGACAGAGTTACTCACCCTGCTTTGTTGATATCGGTGTAGATATTGCACGTATTATGGGGGTCACTCGGAGGTATACCCATAATGATGAGTGGAAGCCTTTTGAGTTGATTTCGGGCTAGATACCCTACCCTTGCATGTGGATCAGACTGTCGACTGTCCCCCTAGGCTTTATTGTTGTCAGTGGTAACCTTAGCAGCCTATCTTTCTAGGGTCTTACACAAGGTGACTGTGAAGGGGAAAATCTTCACGATACCTGGAATCGACGTTGGCCAAACTCACTTGGGCTCCTTGGAGGTTATACCCATGATTATGTGTGGGAGCTTTCACGAGGGTGTAATTTTGTTAAGAGGGTCGTCAATGTAACTTTTCCACCCTAGCCCAGCCCTTTCTCATCTCGTCATTGCGACGTTGGATTTCATCACCAACTAGTGACTTCGGAATTAGAAGGTCTTTTTTTCTTGGTATTGTTTCCTAGATTTTGTTTACTAACGCGTGTTGTTTGTTTACAAAAGTTGACCATACGATTTTCTTCGTAAGTTTGTCACTCGTTTACAATAGCTCCTCCACATGATTCACGTAGAATGCAGGGTTTATCTCTAGAGCATCTGGAAGGTTCTCAACCCTTGCCTACAAGTTCACCTAAGGGCTCTCCTCGGCAGAGTGAAATCCAAGACGTTACCATGCCACAAGTGGAATGAATTGACTCTCTAGAACATTTCCGAATTACCAATACTCGAGAGGACTTTCGACTTCACCCCAATTCTGAGCAACCGTTTATGCGATTGAATTCTTCTGGAGACTTAGTTGTTACATCTTCTGGATCACCATTTGGACCATTTATAGGAATAGAAGGCCAAGATCCTTTTTTGTCTACGGGTGTTTTTCGATGGGACCTTTTTGGTCCAGGGTCACCTATGATTTCCAAAATCATCTCACCTATGATTTCCAAAATCTCTAGTTCAGAGACAGTACCGTTTCCTACTGCCTATTATTTTCCTGGTACGGATGCCCCACGATATGGCCACATCTTGACCATCCCTATAGAAATGGCCCATCATACAGATACTATGAGTGTTCACACTGGGATTACCGCGGTTAGTCTCACCCCCATCAGCACACCGCTCACGCCCAGTATCACCCTGACACTATCACCTGGATACTGAGCGTTGAATGCTTCCATTTCAACTCCTATGCAAACCCCATCCATCTCTCCTGGTGGTCCCTCTTTTTCTGGGCACTCTCTTCCTGGTTTTATTCCAACACTCCCACAATTTCCTTTTGGAGGACGTTTCTCCTCCTCCACTGGCAATCTTAATCCTAGTGGCACTATTCCGTCATTCACACCAAATTACCAGATTCCCGTCAGTGGACAATTTCACCAAGGTGGTATGACTCAACCCCCTCTCAGCGGGAAAATTCCTATTGGAACATAAATCCCAATTGTAACACAACCCCCAATTGGCACACTTCCCCCAATTGGAACACCGCCTTCGATAGGAGGACCAACCCCACCTTATGGACAAAAAATACCTCTGTCCTTGGCCCAATATTGGAATCATCTGATACAACATCCTTCTAAATTGACTGGGGGGCAACTGTTTTCAGCTGCATCCGTTATACCCCCTAATATAGGCCTACCTTATCCAGGTACGTCCAATCCTATTTAGGGTTTGAATGCTCAAACTCAAGTCCCTGTTCAAGGATACAATCCCATGAGATACTATCCTCTCCAACCACCATTGAATCTTCCTGGGTCTTCACATTATATGCAAACTGCTTATGGTCCTACTGGTTTACCGACGGGGCTTCCTCCCCAAAGCCACCAGTACCCGTAGGTGAATCGACAATTACCCTTCTTGGCCACTTCGGATCTTCCGGATTTGTCAAAGATTTTAAATGATCCAATTCGTCACTCTCCCCAATGGCCTGCTATACTAGCCAAGCTACCATCGGACATCCCTAAATTCGATGGCAAAGTGGGAGAGGACCCGAACAATCACGTCATGACTTTTCACCTCCGGTGTTCGTCCAACTCGTTGATGGATGACTCTATTCGTTTACATCTTTTTCAACGAACCCTAACAGGTTCTACTGCGAAGTGGTATATAGAATTACCACGAGGTTTATTCACTGACTTGAACACCCTAGTTATAGCTTTCCTCACACACTACCAGTTACCAATTTGTTATGAAACGGGGACCGATATTTTGAGTTCTTTCAAACAAAATAAAGCCACAAATATATCCAATCACATTCATGAGTGGCGACAGAGACGATGTCTCATCAAACTCGAACTCCCCGATCAGTTGTTGGAAGAGTGGTTCACCAAGTCAAATGTGAATGACATTGATCATGACATCGCCATGGGTGGAGTAGTCATGGAAGAGCAGGCCATAAGTCGAGCTCAATACCTTGATCTCATTTACTCACAAATGGGTACTCTTTATGACTTACTACCCGACTTACCTCGTCCTTCCACTTCTGCCACTTCAACTACTACAGCTGCTTCGCATGCAACTGATGGTGTGATTGGCACTTTCCAGGCCCAACCACATTCCACCTCAAGCACCAACCCCAAACCTACTTCTTATAATGTTAAAAATGCTCCGTCTCCTACCCCTCCCACCGGCAAGACTTCTAAGGTCAATGCAGTTCAATCTACCCCAGTCAGTAAAAACAAATTCAAAAAGGGAAGGGGTAAGAATAAGGAGGACAAAAATACTTCTCAAGTAGAGCGAACCAAAACTACCCCTGTTAACGATCTGGATAAGAAAAAACCTCGATACCCTTGTCTTATCTATGGTGATGATCACTACACGAAGGATTGTCCACGATGTGCTGAGGTCACTAGGTTCCTTTAAGGAGCTCCAAAACCACCTTCTCCGGTCGTTTTGTCCCAACCCTTCTCGTATCAACAATAGGCTCATTTGGTCATTCATGACCAACCCTCATCTTCTACTACATCTTATGTATTGATGTGTACTGGTGATTCAAAGAAAAACAACATTGCAGTCACCACTCGAGCCAAAGATTATTCTCCCTCTAAAGAGAAGGTTGATGACCTACCTCCTTCCTTGGTACAACCCTCTCCCCGGACTCCACCTACCAATGGTCCTCTTCATCTCAAATGACCGAGCCTCGACACAGTTCTTCGACCCCACCCAAAGGGCGTCGTTCGGAAATATCCTTTCAATCTTCATGCTTGTGTTGCCCAGAACTACAACATTATTGAAGATCTAGCCCAAGCACCTTCTGCGATATTATCCCTAGAAGTCCTTCAAAGTTGTCCCACACAACTGAAGGCACTGTTGAAAGCTATCAATGGAATCGACCCGACAGATACAAATTTAATAATTTTTGACTTGGAAGATCACATTCCAAGGTTACCCCCTCAACTCGCGTTCCAAATCCAAGTGATTGTCTCTAATAAAAAGATTTGTTGAACTGTTATCAATTAGGGTGCCTTGACGTGTGTCATGTCTCTTACTTGCTATAAATCCATTGGCTCTCCCTCTTTGAATGAATCCCAGAACACTCTCAAAGCCTTCAATGGTTCTGTTTTTAAGCCCTACGGTGTCCTTCCTTCATTGCCCATCACGTTAGAAGGCAAAACGGTCCAACTCGAAGTGGAAGTCTTCGACGCTCCCCTTGATTATAATCTTCTGCTTGGTCGCAACTGGATCGATTCCATGCACATAGTTGTGTCGACCCTTTTTCAAGTGGTACATTTCCCACATCAAGGGAATGTATTCACTGTCAACCAATTATCCTTCTTTAACTCTGACGCCCTTACTGGCAAGGTACCGTTCATCGCTAAAACCCCACCAGGTTATGAGAAAGTTAGTGTAGGCCTTCTCAAAGACTCTTCGTTAATGGGTACTTTACCCATTCCACCGCCTGATGTTCCTCGCTCGTCCATTGCTTCAATCAACATGATCTCCATCTCGATTCATGAACTTCCCGCATCTCACGACCCCTGGATAGTACCTGACCCTGGAGATCATCTTCGTTATGGTGACGAAATGTCATTAAGTCCAGTTGAATCTGCCTATTAGGCCATTCAATCGGAAACCCCTTCTAGCCCCTCTCTTGGTGAGTTATCTCCAGATCCTTTCCATGTCATTTTTCCCACTAATGAGATGATCATGTTTGTCATGGAGGACACCCCTTGGGACGATGGAAATCATCGTTCCATCCCCTGTCTGGAACAACATACCATTGAGAACTACCAATGGATATTGACCCTGTCGACCATTTTCATCATCTCAACTATTCCCCAGTCCACACACGATGTGTTTTCTGAAGGGAACTTAAGCAATATCTCACCCACTATTCCCCTCGACATATCCATCAAACCTGGAATCATCGAAAATGTCCATATTGGAGCTTCATGTTCTTCTGACAAAATAGTCACCTATACATCCCTTTTCAAAGAGTTTCGTGACATCTTCACCTGGAGCTACGAAGAAATATTGTGTATCGACCTCGACATTGTGATACATGAGATCAAGACATACCCCGACACTAAACCCGTCTGGCAAGGCCTTCGTCCAGGTCACCCACGTAAAGAAACTGCTATCAAGCTCAAAGTTGAGAAACTTCTCAAAGCTGGCCTTATTTACTTGGTGGCTCTCACTGACTGGGTTTCCAATCTTGTCCCGATCAATAAGAAACAAGGCACCATTCATGTATGCGTTGATTATATGGATATCAACAAAGCTTGTCCTAAAGACAACTTTCCTACCCCCTTCGTCGATTAGATTGTCGATGATTGCGCTGGAAGTGAAATCTTCTCTCTGATGGATGGTTTCTCCGAGTATAATCAAATCAACATTCTTCCCGAGGATCAACATAAGACTTCTTTTATTTTTCCTTGGGGTACTTTTGCCTATCGGAAACTCCCTTTCAATCTCAAGAACGCTGGCACCACTTTTCAACTCGCTATGTCTTATGCCTTCCATGATATCAAGCACATCGTGCAACCATATCTAGATGATTTACCTGCTCACTCATTACGCTGAGTCGATCATCCAACCCACCTCCGAGCCATTTTCGTCCACTGTCGGTTATACCATATAAGTTTGAATCCTCATAAGTGCGTTTTCTAAGTGGAATCTAGCCTCCTTCTAGGTTTTATTGTTTCACGTCAAGGGATCAGGGTGGATCCTTTGAAGGTTGAGGCAATCCTTAATCTTCCTCCTCCTTCTACACTTCACCAGTTACAAATTTTGCAGGGAAAAGAAAACTTTATTCATCGTTTTATCCCAAATTAGACTGAGATAACTCGTGGATTTACGTGACTACTAGAAAAGGGGTCTGAGTTCGTATGGGATACCATCACCACCAATGCTTTTGAAGATTTGAAATTGTCCCTAACGCATGCTCCACTTCTCTTTCCCCTCGATTATAGTCGCGATTATTTCCTCTACCTTGCTGCCTCATATTACACCATTGGTATGGTTCTCGTCCAAGAGGATGATGCTAACGACGAACATATTATTTACTACTTGAGTCAAAATCTAATGCCTACTGAAATCAAGTATTTACATGTCGAAAAAATGGCCTTGGTAGTCGTTCAAGCCATCCAACGCTTCTGGCACTATATCCTCTCGTGCAAGACTACAGTGATTTCTAACTGTAACCCTATGCAACACATTCTCACACGTCAATTGCTAGGGGGAAAATATTCCAAATGGATTGTGATACTCCAGGAGTTTGACTTGGAATTCAAATGCGCCAAGTCCAAGAAGTCCTTAGTGTTTACTGAGTTGATATGCAACTTTCCCTATTCTGACACAGAAAATGTAGCAGCTGATTCATTACCTGATGAATACCTTTTCCTCATCAGCACCGATGATCTTTGGTATGGTGATATCATCATATATCTCCAAACCCAGACTTTCCGACCAACTTTGTCTAGTACTAACTGATTTCGAATACGATACCAAGCTCGTCAATATATTATCCTCGAAGATATTCTTTATCATCGGGGGAATGACTCTGTTTTTCGACGCTGCCTCACATTCGATGAAGCCGAGAAAGATCTAAATGACTGTCATTCTGGAGCCTGTGGTGGTCATATGTCTAGGTATTCTACTGCCCAGAAGATCTTATGAGCCGGGTATTTTTGGCCTTCTTTATTTAACGACTGCATAATCGTCATTCAAAAATGCCATGCTTGGTAGACCTATAATAGCAAGATACGGTCACATCCCTCTCCTCTTCACCCTGTGGTCTTTGTTGGTCCCTTTGCGAAATGGGGCATCGATTTCGTGACATGTCACCCCCACTCGGCTGAGGGACATGGATACATCATTGTAGCCATAGATTACTTTACGAAATGGGCCAAGGTGGTGCCGACATTTGACAACACTAGAAAGACTGCAACATTATTCATTTTTAATCACATCATAGCTCGTTTTGGTGTTCCCCAGGCTATCGTCACTAATCACGGTAGCCACTTTAGAAACTTCATGATGTATGAACTTACTGAAAAGTTGTGTCTTCTCCATGAAAACTCAATGCCCTATTACCCACAAGCCAATGCCCAAGTCGAAGCAATTAACAAAGTTCTCATAACTATGCTCCGACAAATGATAGGGATTCACAAAACAAGTTGGCATACAATGTTGTTTTCGACATTGTGGGCTTACCGGACATCCGTCAAGTTCGCTACTGGGTTTACACCTTTCCGGTTAGTCTATGATTTGGAAGCCATTCTCCCAATTGAATGTGAGATAACCTCTTTAAAACTAGCTATTGAAATCCTACCAAAAACTTCTGCTGAGGAAGAACATCTATTGTATCTTATGCGATTAGATGAAAATCGATGCAATGCTACCCTAGTCATAGAAGCTCAAATAAAACATGTCAAGGCCCAATATGAAAAACATGTCAAGCCTCATGTTTTCTCTGAAGGAGATCTCGTTCTCCGCTATGAACAAGATCGAGATATTCTAGGAGATGGAAAATTCGAAGCTATGTGGCGAGGTCCTTATATCGTTAGACGAGTGTTGGAAAAAGGGGCTTATGAGTTAGTAGATTACGATGTTATTCCTTTAAGTGAACCCAGGAATGGGTTGTACTTGAAGAAGTATTATGCATAAAATCACATGTGCACGAGTACTTGTATTTTTATTGTTTCATACTTCTTGTGTGTGACTATAGCTTGTTTTTGTCGTTATCTGGTCTCTTCCCTTATGTGATGTTGTGTTTGATTTCCAGATGTCAGAGTCTTTGCTACCCTACATTGGCTTCACTGATGGCGCTAGCCATAGTACTCAGAACCTTGCTTCCACTGCATGGGCAATTTACACCCCTACAAACGAACTTGTCTCCTTACGAGGTGTGTGTCTCGGCTGTGCAACCAACAATATTGTAGATTATAGCATTGTTATCTAATTGTTGATTGATGCTATCTCTCTGAGAATATGTCATTTGGTTGTGTGACTTGTTTCACAGCTTCTAGTACTACAACTAAGTAATGTCTATACTATTCGAAGTCCTACTTTGTTATAGGTATATTTGCAAATTCACCTCTTGGAACTTTATTTTGATTATATTGAATATAAACATATTCCTAGATGTCTAAATACATTAACTGATACATTGGCTAACTATGTATTAGATAGACATTTGTATCATTTTATAAATCAATCACATCAATTTTAATACAACACAAGATAAATCAGTAAAATTCGTCTGTATATATAATGATCAAAAGAGTTTTTTACAAAAAGCTATGTCCAAAGACCAAAATGTCAAAATCTGAAGCTCATAGCTTCTACAAAGTGACGTCATGGATGACGTTCACGGTAACACAGGACTGCCCGGACAACCCTACGGAGCAGTCGACCAATGGACTCTGACACTCCTACTGTATAACGTTGATAAGGTCGTGCAACCTCTCCAAGAGGCATGTCTGGAATATCTGTTGTCAAACCCTCTAGGTTTTGTTCCACCACTTCATAATCCTCGGCATCCCATCATGGCACTGGCACCACCTCTCCTTGTCGTTAAATGGGAGAAGTACCAGGAGGTCAGTAAGGTCCCACATCTATGTCATCAACAATGAATTTTGTTTTTAGTCCTTGGATGAACATATAAAAAACATTTGCATATGATAAAATTCACAAAAAAAATTAAAAATAAAAAATGTGTACTTCTTACCAAGTTCCCCCCACTGAGCACCCTCGGGCAGGACCAATTTCAGATCTCCTTGGAAATCCAACCCGTCATAAGCATAATCGTCGACCATCAACATCTATGGTCGAATTTAGTCGAAAAAGGTATCATCATACTTGATAATTGGTTCCGCTACATGCCGATCCATGAGCTGACACCATCTCAACATTCTTGGATCTATGGGAGACGGTAAATTCCATTCAACCTGCAACCTCAGTAAAGGAACCCTCTCAAGAAAGAAGGATACCAACAAAGATTTGTACCTGAATTGCTTCAAGTTGCCTCGCTTGCATTTGGTCAACTTCCTTTTCATGCTACGAAGCACAACATCTGCCCAGTTAAAAACTTGAGGCTCAGTACACTCTATGGAATAATGAAAGTAACTCCAGAGTGCCATGTGAGAAGCAGAGCTCCCATCCATGCAAGCAATGGTGAACAAAATAGTGCGGAGGGTCAAATCTCGCACTCCCCAAATAGCTACTTTCCCTTTCTTCCTCTCTACCTCTGGAACACAGTGTAAGTGACAATACTCACTCATGGGCAACCCACCACCTCTGCTACCAGTCATGCTCACGTGGTACCCATGCCGTGAAAGTCCTGTCAAGAAGTAAATGTCCTCAATATCCAAGGACAATGTGTGGACCCCTACATGAAATACTTGTTGATCAGGATCCCACATATGCACAAGGTACTCCAATAACCTAATTTGGGCCCTCATGCCGGGGATACGAAAGTACTTTAGATGACCACAGTTTCACAAAGTGGCAATTATGGGAGGATGATTTTTGACAATGGAATTATCTTATTCATGCTCCCTTTCACGCCATTCCTGAACCATTGTGATGGCCAAATATCTGCATAAGAAGCACAAGAAGAAGATTAATAAATCTATTCATAAATTGGTATCTTTTCATTGGGAAAATTTTTAAAAAAATTTTACACTTTGTGGTTCTCGCAAGTTCCCTTTAGGCATAGTGCGAGGTTCTCGCAGGCACCTATGGGCTCACCTGTGAGAATGACCCATTCTCACAGGTCCTGTGTAGCTCACCTGCGAGAATGGTTGAGCGCCATAATAACCCCAAAACAAACTCAAAATGATGGTTTTTGCCAATGAAAATGAAAAATTAAGCCATGAAAAAGTAGAGGACAAAGAGCCTACCTCACTGCCACTGACAGTTTGTCGAATGGATGCTCATAACTCCTGCAATCTGACACCGAATTTCAAGGGTAAAAGAGGGGTTTTTGGGCTCAAATAGTGGTAAAGTGAAAATGATATGGTAAAAAGAGTTTTACTTATTTATATTAACTTTTACCATGTTATTGAATTTTTAGAATTATTTATTTATTGAAACCTAATCCCTAATGCCCTTTTGAGTGTAATTTTTGCAGGCGTAATGAATTCGATGTTCATGTACAGGGATGCGGACATATTTTTTCTTCTTCATCGCATGTTTTGTTTGTTTTTTATGGTTTTTGTATAAAACCTCGAGCTCGGTCTTTGTCCGTTCTCATGCTCGAAAATACATGAGAATGCGATCGAGCATACTTTTATCACTTTTTTGGGATCAACAAGGTTATACGAAAAAAGAACCCCCCTGGAGTCCTCTTTAAGATATTTTCTGACACTCTAAACATGAAAAGATAGCCAAATGACCTTTCTATTTTCATGCTCGATAAAGTATCTGAAGAAAGCATCTAGTGGGCGATAATTTATCTCTTTTTCGGTCTCACCAGACTATTTTACAAAAAAGGAACTAAGAGAGTTCTCTTTTAAGTGTTTTTCTAGACTCTATAATCATGAAAAGCCTTCAAGTTTTCTATCTTTGGACTCGTTAAACAAACATCAATAGACCCGTCATGGGACCGAACCACTCCTTCCTTAGTTTCATTAAACATACTCTGAAGGACTTATCCAAAGGATAAGCTTATATCAACAAGCATATGTTATCCTCCTCAAGCTTGCGTAAAAATAAAGAGGTACTCGCCAGAAATGGTGGGGGGAAATTTGGGAAAGGGATATGTTATTATCTTCATATTAATTGGTAGTAAGTGTCGCTCTTGAACATGACACCCCCTATTCATTATTTGAAGCCAGTTTGGGAAATACATTTGTCTCTCATTCGATTTGCTACAAGGTTATACCCTATGTCGTCTATGAGTTAATTCTATCAAATCATTGGTTGTGTCATTCATATGTTCAAGAGAAGTTCATATAAAACCTCTATTGAGTCGGCCATCTGTAGTTGTCCATTCTCTCTGTGTTGACTTTCCTTGTGTCCAGCCCAACTTACATCATACTCTATTTTACCTTCAAAATCTGTTTCTCATTTCATGTCATTGATGGGGGATACATCAAGGCCCTCCTGTGGTGAGTTTTGTTCCATCAACTTCATCTCATTATCCAGAAACAAGACTTAGAAATTTTTTGGTACCTTGGAACCTGCATGCCTCAATGGCAGGTTTCCTCGCTTTCAACAGTGGGTTTACATCATTGACCCCTGATCAAAAGATTCCATCGGATGTTTGACCTCAACTCATTCATTCACATTTGAAGGATTGTACTAGAGTACCTTGGGAGTCATTGACATTAATGGTGATTTCCCTCGCACTTGTTAACGGTTTCATCAATGACTGGTAATCAAGTGGTTTCTACCATGTTCGACTTCAACACATGTAATCACATGGTTAGATTCGTACTTTTGGGCAACAGGATTGGAGACCCTGGATATCATCTCTTGGTCCAGGTTGCGATGGAATATGTATAATCAGCGACACATAGATCCACTTTGTATGTCTTGTGGCTATGTCGTCTCAATTTGAATTTTCTTGCATAGATCCACAGTGTATTCCTGGTGGCTATGCTACATTTTGATGGCATGGATCCACAGTGTATGATTGGTGGCCATGACCTATGTCTACAATTTCATCTGTCTTTGATCTGAGTATGGGAATGCCTACCTTAGAATTAATATATATGATATTTTGCAGATGCTTGGTTGTTCGCAGGTTTCCGATTAGGTGCGCTCCTGATTTCTGACACACACATGTAGTTTACAATGTCTTTCGGCTATCACTGATTCTGGCCTCATACTTTGGGGGGCATTCTGTTACCCATGATTTTAGTCAATCTTGATGATGTATTGATGATGGTATACTCAAGCTCCTCATAAGAACTTTCTCCTGAGAAAAGTGACATTCATCTCTTCCCAGAAAACATACTTTTGAAGAGAGTTCGCAGGTTGCTAATATCCTAGGGTGTGAGAATGACCCATTCTCGTAGTTGCCTTAAGCTAGGGTGCGAACTTCTCACACTGTGCTACATAGCTAGGGTGCGAACTTGTTCTAAAGCTTGGAAAAGATGAAGTCTCGATGGTTCTAGAAGGGAATCTTCTAGAAGAATGGGTTGGCATTCGAATGGTTATCCTTTTACTAGTTTCCCTGATATTGTGGGATCATTCTTATCCAAGTAACCATCTCATTCTCTCCTATATATTGATGGAATTCTAATGGAAAAGGTTAAGAAAGATTCATTGGAGAATTGGTGAAAGAATTGTGTGAAGGACCTAGCTTGAACAGGAGCTTGGAGACTCTAGCAAGTCTATCAAGAGGAATCAGATCTTCTTCATACAAGGATCTAGAAAGTGTGTGTGTTGGAGCCAAGAGACACCGAAAGGAAGCTTGCGACATCAAGGAAATCAAGTTGTATCTTCTACTTTCGATTAATATGATACAACGACAAGTCATTTTCTCATAAAGTCATTCTCACTTTATTGTGTAATTCCTTGATCATACACATAAGTTGAAAGTTGAATATACTTTGCTATCATCACTTTGGTTGGTTTGTGTTGTCTTGGTCTTGACCTCACGAGAGCACCAGAGTGAAGCGGGAGCAACAAAGACCCTAGGAAGCGATACAAAGGTAGGTTACTTGTTCCTCCCTACTAGCTAATTCAATGATCAAAACTTAGGGAAAGAGTCATGTCCTGTCCTATTTGTTTCTAGATCCAGGTGGATCTAGGGAGATCTATTAGTGTCTGGACCTACCGATTTGTCTGATAACAATAATTAGTCATTATCCAATCTCCTATATTTTAGGGGAAAATATTCCACCTGGAGAATATTCTCTTTTAGTTGACACTTTAGTTTGACTAGTTGAGTTGATTTTAGATGTTTCATTTGTTTTGTCACCATGCAACATTGGGATCATCACCAACTCACTACTCTTTGTTCAGTTAATTAACTGAAGACTAGTTGACTAGTTAACTCAGCTAGGTGGCAGTTCACTCCCGTAACTGCCTGAGAGACTAGACTAGGTGGCAGTTTATTCTTGTAACTATTGGTGTGTGTGTAGATCAATCTAGACCACCACTATGGCTCATTAGTTACTCATGTATCCTATATCTATTGTAAATTATTCATTTTTTGAGTGTGGAAACGGTTAATGAGAATTCTTCCATTCTTTCTCTCCTTCTTCTTCTTTTTCCAATTCTCTCTACAAATGTGTGTATTATTGTTTAGCTAGATCTATTTTGTGCAAGTTCAACACATTTACATGGTATCAAAGATGATGGACTGCTAAACAAAAGCTACACCAAATTATTTTTTTCAGGTACAAAAGATTGAAGACAACAAAAAGATGGATTATTCGCCAGAAATACTTCTCACGCCTTATAACTATTTGGAATGGAAGCCAAAATTTCTTCTTCTTCTCAGATGCAAAGGCTTGTCCCAAATAAATATGGAAATGGAAGTAGAGCCTGATTCCGTCGATGAGAAAAATGACTTTCTCAATAGACAAGATATGGCCATAGGATGTATCCTCTATTTTATTTCTCCCAGAATTCTCCATCAAGTATATGATGACTCAAAAGAATTCACTCCAAATGATTTATGGAACAAATTGGAGGTTTTATTTGGGAATGAGGAAGAATGCGTGCAAAATGTTGACAAGATAGATAATGTAGAAAAACCACTGGAAGATAAATCATCTCAGTTTGAAGAGCCTTATACACAAGTATTTGCAAAATTTGTATTCCAATAATTGAAGATGATGTCTACTCCATTTCAGATTTGTTTTTTGAAATTCATGTGGAAGATATATGGCATGCATCTCGGGAGTCACATCCAGACACTTTTGCATGCACCATGTATGCATCTCAGGAGTCAGAAAGGGAGCCGTGCACATCAGATGCCATTTTGATATTTTATTAGAAAACTTTGCAGAAACAAATTGTATATTTGAATTCCTCTCGGGAAAATATCCAATTTCAAAAAACAAATCGTCCGAAATGGAGTCCGAAAAATGAATTTATGATCGTTTCAAAATCAACAAAATTTCAACGTTTTTCCAGAAACGGCCGCACGGTTTTCAGAATTTCATCCAAATTTTATCTGGATATTTTTCATTACAATAAGATAAAGTGGATATGTGTGGAAATATCAATGATGCATATACTTCATCAGATCTATGCAGACATCTACATCTTCAACAAAATATTCAAAGAGCACAAACTTTCATGGTTGTGAGGTCTTCTTGGAGTGAAGGACATGGTTGCTTAGCCACTGCCTTTTGTTCCTTATCATTTTTTATTTTATGAATTGCAATTTGAGGGGGGGTTGTTCCCATGAGGTTTTCCCTCTTTCCTCATTTAGTTCGGTGTATCTTTTGTATTTGGGTACCTAACATGGCCTCGTAGCCGAGACTCATTCTTTATTTTCACCATAGTGATGTTCAAGGGGGGTGTTGGAGTTACTTCACAAACACCTCGGATTTATTTTTCCTAAGGTTATTCGTTGTTTATTAGTCATAATTAATCATTATCCAGTCTCCTATATTTTAGGGGAGAATATTCTCTTTCAGTTGACACTTCAATTTGACTAGTTGAGTTGAGTTTAGATTTTGCATTGGTTTTGTCACCATGAAATATTGGGATCATCACCAACTCACTACTCTTTGTTTAGTCAGTTAACTGAAGACTAGTTGACTAGTTAACTCAGCTAGGTGGTAGTTCACTCTCGTAACTTCCTGAGAAACTAGACTAGGTGGCAGTTTACTCTTGTATATGCTGGTGTGTGTCCAGATCAATCTAGACCACCACTATGGCTCATTAGTTACTCATGTATCCAATATCTATTGTAAATTATTCACTCTTTGAGTGTGGAAACAGTTAATGAGAATTATTTCCATTCTTTCTCTCCTTCTTCTTCTTTTTCCAATTCTCCCTACAAATGTGTGTATCATTGTTTAGCTAGATCTATTCTATGCAGGTCAACACATTTACCCAGCTGAGACAACAGCTAACAAGAAAGCATTGTTACCAAACGTGTTGATCAAAGAGAATGGTGTTAAACCTATCGACATGCTATAAGAAGGTAGTCCTTGACTGCCTGCTCCAGACGCACTGTAGTTTACGTTCATCTCAGTGGAATGTTGCTAAGCATCGCCGAGAGAAGGGGATGAAGGAGGTATATGACCCCCTCTATAAGGGAAAGCATTATAGGGAGTTGAAAATCCCCCCATAGATATGTGCAGAGGAGCGTTGGAGCTCCCCGCCACGAGACCTAAAGTTTATAGAGTGGAGTAGGAAAGTATAGTCCTCATACCAAAGCGAGGCATCGCGTATGAGAATAAAGGACGTATCGCACTCTGGGTGAAAGGAGCAGTGATCGCCACCATAGACGGAATTAGACCATTTCCGAAGGTAGAGGCAATCGAGACCATACTGGCCTGGACTGGTGACAATTGGTTAGGAGTTAAAACACCCCCTGTAGTGACATTTGTAGAGGAAATATGAGTATTCCCAGAAGAAGTAGAAACATTTGTTTCCATTGCTTCTTGTGACACTACCTGATGCTTGTAAGGTTGAACATGTATGACGATGGGCACCAATAGATCATTGATTAGAGGGTTATACGAACCAAGATCTTCTGGTCTGAGGTCAGAAATGATTGGATCCTCCGGAAACAAATGTTCTCCTTTCGTAGATGAGTCGAACACAATTTCCTGTAACTCAGTTGGCTCAAAAGACCCTTGTTGGTCTAGTTTTTTCCTTAGCAGTGGCGGGGGTGACTCGATATCAACCGACGGTAGGCCCAAAATCCTTCGTGACCGATGGATCTCCTGATCCTCCACTGTGTGAGAAGAGAAATGACACACTATGGCTTTATATAATTGTGTTAAAACCAACACATACTAGAAAACGTTCCTATGAGATAAGACAAGAAGATCACTAGCTAGTTGGAAGAACAATTACAACAATCAACACTAGAACAACTTACCAGTGCAAGTGCAACTAGAATACGGAAGCACCCTCTGGGTATAATCTACAAAGCATGGCCCGATGTGTAATATCCCTCAGTCAAACCCAATTGTAAATGTAATATAAATGTACTTAAACTGGTGAGTTGTTTTGACATCATTTGGTAATGCAAGTCATGTGGCATAGTGCACGCATGACCTGCGCAGTAAAATGATGTAGTATGCACATTCCTGCATACTGTGCATAGTAACTAAGGTGTGCACAGTATGGAGGACAACGAGCCTCATGTATATGATATGTGTTATAGGCTGGTGAGCCGGTTATTATAACTTGGGATGCTTATGTTTTGGTATTAGGCCAGAACACCTAGATGTCAAAGGCCAATACACCTAATTTGTACATGAATCATGATTAATATAAAATACATCGTTGCATGTAGACCGACCATGATAAAAGAGATGGGGGACTGAACTTCAACAATTAGGGAAAGGGAGGGCCAAAAGTGAAGGGAATATTTTATTAATATTTCCTAAAGCATAAAGTATGGATAATTATTTTATCCTAAGTTCTAAAGTTGGGGACAAGTGGACCAAAGTAACTTCCGATATGACAAGTGTCAAGTTGGGGACATCCATTCGTATCATGGGGGACTTAGCTCATTTGGTCACTTTTCACGGATTTCTTACCAACAACTTGACGATCATTCTCACCATCACTTTCATGATGAGTTTCATAGTGATTCCTTCCCACACTTAGTTATCCAGTCAATGATTCCATGACCATTTTCACTCATGCTCTTTGTTATCCTTGAGATAGCCATTTCACCATTTTTTATCCTGTTCCCATAGCCTTTTTCGGTTTGTGTACCTGGTTATCTTGGAGCGGGATTGAAGAAGCGAGTTGTCAAGCCCATGAGAAATTCTCCAAGTGAGAGAATTGTTGGGGATTGATTCCTGAAGGTGATAAACTATAGCTACAACTCTCTGAGACTTTTGGTCCGGCCTATTGTTGAAGCCCTAGAAGGGAAGTGGGGTAGCCAAGGGACTATTCAACAGAGAAGGGGCACACTTCCTTGGGTGGGATAGGCATGTGGGGAATGACAGGTTGTAGGTTGTTAGTTGAGTGAGCACCTGAGACAGAGTCTTTCATGTTTTCCATGAGCCTTATCCTGGTTAGGAACCCTTTACCCTGGGTGGAGTTCAGTCCCAGCTCGGGGGTGACTCACTGTTGAGAGTGATGAACAATGTAGTCTAAGGTTGGGAGGTTCGTGGATGGTCTGTACGCAGTTGGTGACAATATTTCTAAGATAAGTACCAATCGTATGATAAAATGATATGTTTCTTTTTTATTTACATGCCTATGTTACAGTTTGTCATATATGTGATTATAATTGTCTGTATGTTTATGGGTAATTCCCTGTAAATGATGCATATCTATAGTTACTGTTATTTCAATATAAAAGTTGTATATTACCGAAAGTGATTGTGTGTCTATGTTTATATGTAAATCTTCTGCAAGAGTGTTGTATGTATATGTTTTAGTTGCATGTAGTTTAAAGAGTAAATTTATGTGGCATAGCTCAGTTGACTACTAGGTATGTTACCATATGTTCTTCAGTAAGGGAACAAAATCATTACCTATAGTAGCATGGTCTAGCCTGTTAAGGTTGGGGATGTTACCGACTGGTGTTAGAGCATGAGAGGTTTCTCTAGAGTGGCATCCCTCGGCCTACAAGTGGTCGGGGGAACATTACAAATTGGTATCAAAGCACTTCAGTTCAACATTGAGCTTGGATGGGCTAGAGGGGTTCAATTGAAGAGAATAGTCACAAAAGAGTAACTTCGAAGTGACCAAAATTTAATTCATGGAGTGTCCATGGAAAAGGTTGGCGTGATGGTGCGCGCGGTAAATTTTGGCACTGCGTGGGAAAACATTGGCATGCCAATGTGCATGGTAAATTGTGGTGCCATGATGAAGATTATTATGTGTGGATGCACGTGATGAATTTAGCCTTGCATGGTGAGCACAGACATAGTAATGTGCACATGGGGTGTGCAAGTATTTCTTAACACAGAGGAGTTTTTTTGGTACACGCATAAGTATGAGTATAAGTTGTCTCGCGACAGTGTATTTAGTAGTGCACATAGATAATTATGCACGATAGAATATATTGAACTTTGACATGGTGCAATGCATAGCGTGAAATGCATGTGGAATATCGGTGTGCGGTACCAAAACTGTGCACAGTGGATATTGGCACACAACGCAAAAGTAGTGCGTGCAAGTTGTCGGCACGATGAAGAAGAAATGCACAGTAGATATAGGTGTGTAGAAAACCATTTTACCTTGTGATATTTCTATGCACGATAAATATAAATGAACAGGTCAAAGTTTAGTGTGTGTGAATTCACTTGGAAGGTGATGAGTCTGAGTTTAATTTGCATAATAATAGAAGAGAAAGAAACACACAACCGCATCGAAGCATTAATTAAAAATATTTCCAAGTTTATTTTCCTCTGATTCAGACAGATGAAAATGAAATATAATCTTACAAGAAAAACGTATTATAAAAGAAAACAAGATTCATAACACCACCAGATAGAAATTGTAATAAAACAGTATAAAATCTGTTTCTGTATTTATATAATCATATTAATCACAAAATTACAAAAGGGGGATGACAACAGTTAGCCTGTTGTGAAAAGGGTCATTTAATAACATGCCTATCATCTCTGGTGCTCCTTACCTCCACTACCGAATGTTCAAAAAAAATTCGTTGAAACATGCTTAATTTTAGTTGAAGACTCACTTCATCTTAGCGATCTCTTCCTTTAAAGAAGAATCTAACCAAACTGATTGATTATCTCCAACACTTTCAGTCACTTCAGCCATAGATTCCTCCTCCTTCTATCACTTGTTCCTTTTCTTCTTAGTGACTGGCCTGTTGATGACTGAATCCTTCATAGTAGGATTTAGCCTCACTTCCAACCATGATTCTATAGACGGCTCTGTGTGGAACTTAGTTGCTAGAATGTGCGCAAGGACCTTTTCCTCCTTATTCGCAGGAAAGTCTAGCATGTTGCCCGAATAACCAGTCTCACTCAATTTAGCCTTATCCATGTATCTAAGGTTGTGGATACCAAAATTCTTTTACAAAGTGCATAAAGTCAAGAAGTTTGGATATTACTTTGGTTATGGATATGCAGATACCTTCATACTTGAAGATTAGTAATTATAGAATTCCATTTATGAAGCGCAAATGGATTATGTACAAGATCTTTGGGTTGCCATGTTCGACTAATCCATTTCAAATTATTATCTTTTGAGTTCATTACATGGCGGCGCTAAGATGATGTCACATGGTTGCGAAGTACCGAACGAGTGAAGCAGGGTGATCTGACTAGCCATCGCCTGCTCCACGAGTTGTGGATTTGACATGTTGAGATATGTGATACCGCGTCTTGGTGAAAGTGGTTTCGGCAAACCACCTTCTTGCACAAACGTATCTATGAAGGAACTATGCATCTATGTTTTTGAGACTTGAGTCTTATCTAGAATTGTCATGGTGATAACACTAGGAAATCGAGAGAGATAATTATGATGTGTATATTGAACCAAATGGTGCATATTCTCATGAATTTTTGAATTGTTAGCCTGATAAGTTTTGATGGATGCACGTTTTACAGAACTAAAAACAACTCGATCAAATTAGACCAATGCAGATTCCATAGGAATGGAAGAAGCATAGGGGAATTATAGTTAGCAAGATGAGATCAAAGGGGTGGATGTCCATTTGGGCATTGAAGGAATGAACTCCAATGGACATGGAGAAGAAAGGAATGAAAATATGAATATGGCTGAGACCATTAAGAATTTGCATAGGGATGTCCAAAGCCATAAATTTGATAATGAAAGGCTTATGAAAGCCAAATGTTATCACTGAAATTCCGTCTGCACATGGTGACAAGAACTCCACATCATCAAAACAACAATGAAGTCACTCATGGCACTGAATTAATCTCACAACACTCCAGAAGGGAAAAAAACTATACAAAGTAACCAAAAATTGAAAGGTGCTTCACATCAGCTTGATGCACGCGCACATGCGCGGGACAAAAACATGTTTTGCGAGCATGCGTGCCCAACGCGCAACTGTCCACACAAAAAGCCGCGCATCTGCTAATACGGCGCATTAATTGCGAAGGTCGGCCTCTCGACCGCCTACATACCGACCCCCAAGGTGATTTGACCCTCAAATCAGAGTCGTCTCTGCAAAAACGGCGGATTAAATGACCTAAGTGAACCCTAATGCGCCCCTATTCACACCTGGAGAAGGTTATAGAACCACCCTTGAAACTGCTATAAAAGGCTGTGAGGACTCATTGTTTCAACAGGGAATTCAAAGCATTGTTACGCTGTCCAGATGATTCAGAGCTCAGCCTTTGATAAACAGTTCATCAACAGTGTAACCCAGAGTTCTTTCACCACTCAGTTCAGTTTTGTTCATTTTGTAAGGAAAGCATTTGTGTTGAGGGCCCCGAAGAGCCTTCCGCTGGAGGGAGAAGGAACCCTTGCTCCCTCTCTTCTGTGTGCGCTCTGGTTTCAATAAAGCACTTGCCTGAAACCTTTGATGACACTTGTGTCTGATGTTTAATGTTTCTTGTTTATTTTTGTAATGTTATTTTCTTTCAGTTCATAGTTAGATTATAGTTTGTTTCTGTTTCTGTTAACCCTTTTTCTCCACAACATCTTGTTCTGCCTTGCCAAGCCCAACAGGGCATGCCAGCGTTCCTATTTTTTCTCACCCGGTGATGATTCAAACGCGAACAGACTGGCGACTCCACTGGGGAGTTTAGGTATCAAATCCTCCCTCAATTGGCTTTAATTCACTTTCCTTTGTGTTTTATTAACTTGCAGGGACTCAAACCGGCCTCCGCCGACCTGCAAGACAGTCGATTCACAGGAGAATCGAGAGAAATTCATCCGGAATTTCTTTTTTTCAGTCACGAGCACAAACGCGCGGGTATCCCACCCCACAGACACGCGCATGCGCTCTGGTTGTTGATACTGCCCGCGCGCACGCGCCTCTGTCCATACTCACAACCGCGCATTGGACCTAAATTTTTCATTGTAAGGTTTTTGATGTGGGGAAAGTCAGTTTCCTTCTCAAGAATGATGTCATGCATGCTCTAAATACTGCACCACTTAGACCCCTCAACTTATAAAGGGGATAATCTAGCAAACATAGGCACTTAGGTGGATAAAACCATTTTTCCCTTATTTTCTTTTCTCCACGTGGATGGCTTGCTTTGATTTGTAAATCTAAGTTGAACATCAGATTCTAATCACATATAAACTCACATTCGAGACTAGAAGTTGCAAGTAACAATCTTGAGTATGCTCTTCTCTCGTGCCATCAAGCGACCTTGAGAATCAGAAAAAGATTGCGAAAACGATCTCATCTCCCTTTAAACAAAAAATTTCAAAACTTTTAGGAGAGGACAACGGCT
>ML783667.1:373008-404213 GCA_009831015.1 Picea engelmannii
TTTATTATTTATTATTTATTGTACAAACACCTTTATTTCCAGTCATTACATTCTTTGTCGTCACCTTTGGCGACCTGCTCTCTTTTGGCCACACGCAACCCATGTCACCCTTGGTTGGAGCATTACTTCTCATTTACCCTCGCTGGCATCGTCCATATCTTCAGAGTACCCCACAGGTCAGTTACCTCTACCCTCTGAATTTTTTCACCTTGTCCCACCTCTGGCACAAATCAGCACCAGTCCTGTCGTCCCCTGACACTCGACCTTGTTACACGGTTGCGGCCACTGTTTTCCTCATACATCCTCCAGCCAAGGGAAGTCTTGAGTCATCCCACTTCTTGACTTCGTCCATGTACCTCTGCCACTTCCTCACCTCAGTAGATTCCACGGATCCCTTTGCTTCTCGGAGTCACGTTTCCCTTTTGTCGACATCAACACACTTTTCCAGAAGGGCGACAGTATCTTGATTCTCATTCCCTATTTTAATGAGAGATCTCGGACGACACAGAGGGAAACACCATTGCTCCCTGCTGTCGTTGGCCCCCATAACATTCGACGCCAACACTCTCTCATGTCATGGTGGGTCTTACTTTGCGACTATTGCAGTTATTGTTTGTCATTTGCCGAAGACCTCTGAATGTGGTAGGGCCATCAATGCCCACATAATCATTGATGCTTATCACATCGATCATTGCCTGTTATTCAAAGTATGTTCCTTTGCAGAATTGTCTTCTGCCTTTATCATTACCACCCCTGAGGGCGTTGCAGTTGTCTACACCAACATTTCCATCATCTTTTTTCAGAGTTACATTACACGAGCATGGGGCATGCCCGCCTCGTTTGTACACAGTTGTATATTTTTTCTCCACACGTCTCTCAGAAGGTTGAGATACCGGTTCCTTTTCTTTCCAATGGATCACTCCAAAAGGTCCCACTCTTGCTTTCCCTTACAACCACATTCTCAGTAGAAGAAACATTGATGGATTTCAGCTATACGTATGCTCCTAACCTCATCCATCAGGGGGCATCTGTTATCACTGAAATTTCGTATGCACATGGAGACAAGAACTCCACATCATCAAAACAGCAATGAAGTCACTCATGGCACTGAATTAATCTCACAACACTCCAGAAGGGCAAAAAACTATACAAAGTAACCAAAAATTGAAAGGTGCTTCACATCATCTTGATGCGCGCACACATGCGCGGGACAAAAACGTGTTTTGCGCGCATGCATGCTCGACGCGCGACTGTCCACACAAAAAGCTGCGCATCTGCTAATACGGCGCATTAATTGCGAAGGTCGGCCTCTCAATCGCCTACAGACCAGCCCCCAAGGTGATTTGGACCTCAAATCAGAGTCAGCTCTGCAAAAACGGCAGATTAAATGACCTAAGTGAACCCTAATGCGCCCCTATTCACACCTGGAGAAGGTTACAGAACCGCCCTTGAAACTGCTATAAAAGGCTGTGAGGACTCATTGTTTCAACAGGGAATTCAAAGCATTGTTACGCTGTCTAGATGATTCAGAGCTCAGCCTTTGACAAATAGTTCATCAGCAGTGTAACCCAGAGTTCTTTCACCACTCAGTTTAGTTCTGTTCATTTTGTATGGAAAGCATTTGTGTTGAGGGCCCCGAAGAGCCTTCCGCTGGAGGGAGAAGGAACCCCTGGTCCCTCTCTTCTACATGCGCTCTGGTTTCAATAAAGCACCTGCCTGAAACCTTTGATGACACTTGTGTCTGATGTTTAATGTTCCTTGTTTATTTTTGTAATGTTATTTGCTTTCAGTTCGTAGTTAAATTATAGTTTGTTTCTGTTTCTGTTAACCCTTTTGCTCCACAGCATCTTGTTCTGCCTTGCCAAGCCCAACAGGGCATGCCAGCGTTCCTATTTTTGCTCACCCGATGACGATTCGAATGTGAACACCAAAGAATAGTAGAATGGCTTTAACATGAAGCTATTGGAGGGTTTGAATAGAATAGAAAAGAAATTGGTTAAGGAGAGTGGCTCAAGTAAATCTGGGAGTCACGAGCCTTCAGAGGAGAAAAGAAAAGAAAAAAGTGCTAGTAGACATAACCATCATTCCCAAAGGCATTCCAATATGAGAGCAGGCTACAGCTCGAGTCTATCCCCTTTCAAAAGGTATAATAGATCTGGGGTGGATGAACTGCGAGGAGAAATGAACAAAATCAAACCTCCTACATTTGATGGTGAGAACAAGAAGGATGAAGATGTAGAAACATGGTTTTTGGTCATGAGAAAGTATTTTCAATTGCATAATTATTCTTCTCATGTAGAAGGTAGAATCACTATATATCAACTCAAAGGAAAGGCCTCCATGTGGCGGGATCAACTTGTGTAGGTGCAACACATTGTAGAGAAAAGTGTTACTTGGAGGGAATTCAAGGTATTTTGAGAAGAAGTACTTGACTAAGAGATACTATGACAAGAAAATGAAAGATTTCTTTGAACTCAATCTTAGAAGTATGACCATAGATTAAAATGAGAGAAGGTGTCTGGAACTGCTGAAGTATGTCTCTTTCATCAAGGATGAGACAGTCAAAATTCAAAGGTATTTAAGTGGATTTCCATCGTTCATCAGTGACAAAATACAGTATGATGATCTCAAGACATTAGAAGAGACCATAAGAAGAGATAAATGTCTATATGATCAACAGAAAGCAAGGTCATCTTTAGAAAAGGCTTAGGAAGACAATAAGAAATTCAAGATGGATCAGAGGAAGAAGGGAGCTAAGCCAGCATTCTTCAAAAATAATCCACAAGGAAAACAAACGCCTAAAGAACCCAAAACAATTGACATAGGGAGTCAAGGGCCAAGGCAACCACCTATGCAATGTTGGGGTTGTAAAGGGGACCATAGGTTCAGAGATTGTCCTCATAAAAAGGTAGGGTTGTTCACAATGTAAAATAAGATGAAACATTGGAGGACATGGGCAGATATGTGCCAAGGATTTATGCAGCCCTAGACAACAAGCAAGTAGAGTATCAGTCTCACATGATTGAAGTGGAAGGTATGATCAACAACCAGACCATTGTTATTTTAATTGATTCAGGAGCTAGTCATAGTTATATAGACCCTAAGATGGTGGAAAGTTTGCAATTGCCAAGAAAAAAGCATGGGAAATCCTGGTTGGTGCAACTGGCTACAGAAGCCAGAAGAAAAGTTAATGAGATGGTTAAGGCATGCCTCATAGAAATGAATGGAATAAACACCAAGGCAGATTTAAACATCTTGCCTTTAGGTTCCTATGATTGTCTAATTGGGATGGATTGGTTGGACCAACATCACACTCTCTTAGACTATCACAACAAAGCATTTACTTGCCTAGATGAGGAAGGGAAACTAAGGAAGGTACAAGGAATTCCCATGGCAGTAACCATTAGAGAAATTTTAGCATTGCAGCTAAAGAAATGTTACAAAAAAGGATGTCAAATAATTGCAGCTCATTTGGCAAAGACACCTAGAGGTAAGGTGCCAAATTTGGAAGATTATATAGTCCTAGAATATTTTGAAGATGTGTTCAAGGAGGTACCTGGACTACCCCCAAGGAGAGACACTGATTTCTCTATAAATTTGATGCCTAGAGAAGTGTCAGTATCAAAGACTCCTTACAGAATGAGTACACTAAAATTGAAGGAGTTGTAAATGTAGCTTGAAGAACTTGTGAAGAAGGGGTATATATGCCCAAGCATGTCACCTTGGAGTGCCCCAGTCTTGTTTGTGAGAAAGAAATATGGAACACTAAGGTTGTGCATTGACTTCAGACAATTGAATAAAGTGGTTGTTAAGAACAAGTATCCTTTGCCAAGGATTGATGACCTCTTTGATCAATTGAAGGATGCAAAGATATTTTCAAAGATAGATCTCAGATCATGATACCATTAGGTAAGATTAAAAAAGAAGATATTAGAAAGACCGCCTTCAGGACAAGATATGGTCATTATGAGTTCACAGTGGTTCCATTTGGGT
Source organism: Picea engelmannii (assembly GCA_009831015.1). Lineage (NCBI taxonomy): Eukaryota > Viridiplantae > Streptophyta > Pinopsida > Pinales > Pinaceae > Picea > Picea engelmannii. The sequence continues at coordinate 377,002 of ML783667.1, forward strand.
TATCAAATGCACTAGTTGTTTTCATGTGCTTAATGAATGGTGTTTTCCAAGAGTATTTGAACAAGTTTGTCATTGTCTTTTTGGATGACATTATTATATATTCCAAGTCATAGGAAGAGCTTGAACATCATTTAAGGATGGTGTTGCAAGTATTAAGGGAGCGTCAGTTATATGCCAAATTGAGCAAGTGCTCATTTTATTAGAAACAGATTCATTATTTGGGGCATACCATTTCAATGTATGGGACAATAGTGGATCCTCAAAAGATAGAGGCCATTAGAGAATGGTCATCACCGAAGAATGTGACAGAGGTGAGATCATTCATGGGTCTTGCAAGCTACTACAAAATATTTATTGAAGGATGATCAAAGATTGCACACCCAATCACTTATTTGAAAAGAAAGGGAGTGAAGTTTCAATGGACAGTGGATTGCAAGAAGAGTTTCCAACACTTGAAACAATTATTGACAAGTGCTCCAATATTAAGGATCGCAGACCCAGAAGAAGACATCACCATATGCACCGATGCGTGTAATGAAGGAATTGGTGGAGTCCTCAATCAAAATGGGTTTTTCATATGTTATGAATCAAGGAAGTTGAAGGATCATGAAAGAAACTATGCTACTCATGATTTGCAGTTGGAAGCCATAGTGCATGCCTTGAGGAAATGGAGACACTACCTGATGGGAAAGAGGTTTGAGCTAAGAACAGACCACAATGGTCTGAAATATTTATTTGATCAACCGAATCTAAATGCTAGGCAAAGCAGATGGTTAGAATTTCTAAGCGAATATGACTTTGGTATAAGGCATATCAAGGGGAAAGAGAATAAAGTGGTTGATGCACTCAGTAGGAAGGTGCATGAATTGCATGCTACATCCATTAGCATGTATCAAAATGATACAGATTGGTAGAAAATTCAGATCTGCAATAGAGAGAATTGGTAGCAATGCTACAGCAGGGTAAGATGCTATAGAAGGTGGATAATTATAAGTTGGGAATAGATGGAATACTATTGCATAAGAACAAAATTTTTGTTCCAAATGTCTAGGACTTGAAACGTATGATTTTGCATGAAATGCATAATGTTCCTTATGCAGGGCACCCTGGATATCAAAAAACCATGGCAGCAATCAAGTTCCATTACTTTTGGCCAAGTATGAAGAAAGAGATCACCAAGTACATCACTAGATGTATGGAATGCTAAAAGGTTAAATCTAAGAATAAGCACTCAACAGGGTTGTTGCAACCTTTAACCATTCCTGAATGGAAGTGGGAAATGGTGACAATGGATTTTATTATGGGATTGCCTAGAACATGCAAGCTGCATGATTCGATCATGGTGGTGGTGGACAAGCTTACGAAAGCTTCCCATTTTATTCCACTGAAAACTATGCACAAGGCAACAGATGTTGTTGATATTTTTATGAAGGAAGTGGCATGATTGCATGGGATTCCTAAAACAATTGTGTCTAACAGAGACCCGAAATTCACCTCGAATTTTTGGAAAGGATTGTTCAAAGGATTTGGACCGAATCTGAACTTTAGTACAACTTATCATCCTGAGTCTGATGGATAGACAGAGAGGGTGAACAAAGTGATAGAAGATATACTAAGAATGTATGTGATGGAAAAACCATCGAAATGTGAAGACTACCTACACTTGGTAGAATTCGCTTACAATAATGGGTATCAGGCATCATTGAAGATGAGCCCATTTGAAGCACTTTATGGTAGAAAGTGAAATACTCGACTGAGTTGGGATAATCTAGTTGATACGACAATAGTTGGGCTAGAGTTTCTCAGGGAGATGGTGGACCAAATGACAAAAATTAAGCAGAATTTAAAATCTTCCCAAGACAGACAGAAAAGTTATGCGGATAAGAAAAAAACCCACAAAGAATTCAAAGTGGATGATCATGTTTTCCTGAAAGTGAAAGATAACAAGAGTTCCCTGAAGCTAGGAATTTGCACCAAGTTGGCAGCGAGATTTCGTGGGCCATTTGAAATCATAGAGAGGATTGGTCCAGTTGCTTATATGATTGCATTGCCTGCATCTATGTTTGTTCATAATGTCTTCCATGTATCATTGCTAAAGAAATATATACTTGATGCTAACCATGTTATTGATTGGAATGTGATTCAGGTGGAGCAAGAAGGTGCTTTTCAAGTGCATCCGGTGCACATTTTGGAACAGAAAGTCAAACAGCTCTGAAACCGAGCCATAGGGATTGTAAAGGTTCAATGGACTTGGTTTGGTACTGAGGATGTTACTTGGGAGCATGGGGATGCAATACAGACAGAATACCCACATCCTTTTGAAGATTTTTGAAAACTCTGTTGAATATGGATGTATGATGCACTAAGGATAGTGCATAAATAAGGGGAGGGAATTGTAATATCCCTCAGCCAAACCCAATTGTAAATATAATATAAATGTACTTAAGCTAGTGAGATGTTTTGACATCATTTGGTAATGCACGTCATGTGGCATAGTGCGTGCATGAACTGCACAGTAAAATGATGTAGTATGCACATCCATGGATATCACGCACAATAACTAAGGTGCGCATAGTATGGAGGACAACGAGCCTCATGTATATGATATGCATTAGAGGCTAGTGAGTCAGTTATTATAAGTTGGGATGCTTGTGTTTTGGTATTAGGCCGAAATGCCTAGATGTCAAAGGCCAATGCACCTACTTTTCACATGACTCATGATTAATATAAAATACATTGTTGCACATAGAGTGACCACGATAAAAGAGATGGGGGACTGAACTTCACCAGTTAGGGAAAGGGAGGGCCAAAAGTCAGGGGAATATTTTATTAATATTTCCTAAAGCATAAAGTATGGATAATTATTTTATCCTAAGTTCTAAAGTTAGGGACAAGTGGACCAAAGTAACTTCTGATATGACAAGTGTCAAGTTGGGGACATGCATTCATATCATGGGGGACTTAGCTCATTTGGTCACTTTTCACGGATTTCTTACTAGCAACTTGACGATCATTCTCACCATCACTTTCATGATGAGTTTCACAGTGATTCCTTCCCACACTCAGTTATCCAGTCAATGATTCCATGTCCATTTTCACTCACACTCTCCTTTATCATTGAGATAGCTATTTCACCATTTCTGAGCCTATTCCCATAGCGCTTTTCGGTTGGTGTACCTGGTTAGATTGGAGCGGGATTCAAGAAGTGGGTTGTTAGGACCGTGAGCAATTCTCCAAGCGAGAGAATTGTTGGGGATTGATTCCCAAATGTGATAAACTATAGCTACAACACTCTGAGACTTCCAGTCTGGCCTGTTGCTGAAACCCTAGAAGGGAAGTGGGGTAGCCGAGGGACTATTGAGCAAAGAAGGAGCACACTTCCTTGAGTGGGATAGTCATGTGGGGAATGAGAGGTTCTAGGTTGTTAGTTGAGTGAGAACCTGAGACGGAGTCTTTCCTATTGTCCATGAGCCTTAGCCTAGTTAGGAACCCTTTACCCTGGGTGGAGTTCAGTCCCAGCTCGGGGGTGACTCATTGTTGAGAGTGATGAACAATGTAGTCTAAGGTTGGGAGGTTCATGGACGGTCTGTACGTAGTTGGTGACAATATTTCTAAGATAAGTACCAATCGCATGATAAAATGATATGCTACTTTGTTATTTACATGCCTATGTTATGGTTTATCATATATGGGATTATAATTGCCCGTATGTTTATGGGTAATTCGTTGTAAATGCTACATATCTGTAGTTATTGTTATTTCAGTATAAAAGTCGTATATTACAGAAAGTAATTGTTTGTTTATGTTTATATGTAAAGATTCTGCAAGAGTGTTGTATGTATATGTTTTAGTTGCATGTAGTTTAAAGAGTAAATTTATGTGGCATAGCTCATTTGACTACTGGGTATGTTACCTTATGTTCTGCAGTAAGGGAACAAAATCATTTCCTAGAGTAGCATGGTCTGACCTATTAAGGTTGGGGATGTTACCGACTGGTGTCAGAGTATGAGAGGTTTCTCTGGAGTGGCATCCCCGGGCCTGTGGGTGGTCGGGGGAACGTTACATGATGTCTTCCCTAGGTAACATGGTATACCCCCACAGTCACCTGTGTAATTCACTAATATAAAGGAAACTAGGTTGCTAGTGCGCGAACAGTCACGAGGTAGGTACAGTCAATAGTCGGGTGGACCGCAATGAGCAGGGTATCAAGATTGAAAACTATCAAGGGTATCGAAAGCAAGTGTTCTGGAAGACGACTGAGGACCTCAAATGGATTTGAGACCCACGAAGCTTCATGGAAAATGTGTTCAACGGAATCCCAAGATAATCCCTCTATATGTGTTCTCCACTATGCTTGGTCCTGCTTTGGAGGAGTTATCTCCGCTACCTTTCCTTACACGACCTCATGTTTAGCCCGTGTGTTAGAGGGGGGTCCCGGATAAATTTCACGGTTACTAGACTTTCAAGCACTCCCTAACACAGACTCTTATGTTTGTTTTTGTAGACTTGAAGAGTTTCCTCTCCAATCCTAAATCAAGGCTCTATCCTAGACTAAATTCATGGACCCTTCAAACACAAAGTCTAATAACTTTTAATTAAGCATTAATTTTAGTGGTTGTATTAAGTCAAAAGGAATGGAAGAGAAACCAATGATGTTATTTAAGAGCCTAAAGAGAAGAGAATAGATGAAACTGGAAACAAAACTACTTCTTTCTTCACAAATAAAGATTTGCCAATTTAAACTCTTTAACCAAACTTTTCATAACTACTTTTCCAAGATCTTCGAAAAGAAAAAAAAAAACTTAAAACAAGATTTTCCTTGACTACGAGCTACTTAATGTCCTAAGCATTCAAGCAAAGAACTTAAGAAAACTTTCTTTTTCCTTGGTAAATGAAACAACTAACCTAAACTACTTTACCAAACAAACAAATGAAAGATTATTTTTTTATTGTTTTATGCTTCAAAACAAAAAATTTGAAAATGAATTCTTTTCTTTTCTTCTAAATAAAAAAAGGGGAAAATGACAACAAGACAAGACCAAGAAATGGCTTCTATCCCAATCGCAGATCGCAGGGAGTCACTAATAATACCAAACAGGTAGATCAAAGAAGACTCACCAACTTTTCTAAAAACCCTATTAAAAGAAAATACAATAAATCTTTTGATGAAAAGAAAGCTATGCTAAATTCAACCCTAAGTGACATAATGCTATAACAGAGACCATGACTAGATCAAGAAAATCCCTGAGAAGTGTGACTTCTGATAGGGAAGAGGATGACTGCCTCTTTTTTTTTTTTCTCAATAGGCATGCTACTGACACTTCAATAGCCAGTGTATGTACTTGGGTTTTCCAAGGGCAGGGCATGTATGCACGTGTGCAGGCCCACTGTAGGTTGTGTACATCTCTATAACTCCTCAAAAAACTAAAAACCAACAGTCCAACATAGGCAAGGAGTACTAGTATGGAAGACCAGAATCCCTTAAAGACATAGAAGCTTACAGAAACTTAGAAAACAGTGAATAAATTGATTCAAATCACCCAAAAAAAAATATCCCCAAAGACCCTAGAGGAATCCCCAGTACGATCACCAATTCTTCTATAGTGGGAAAACCCCTCTACGGACTACACCAGGGTTCTAAAATGTAGGAAAAGATAACTGTCTAAAGTCTCCTACTTTTTATCAACTATCCTAACATTACCCCACAATCATACATAAAATCCAAGGTATAGGGATCTAGTAGGCATACCTTAAACTCCACATTCGATGTCGATCCCTTTGCGCTTAGTTGTTTCCTGATTGCAAGTCTCCTCCCAAGGTTGACTTGCATTCACCAAAAGAAAAACAAGAAACTACAAGAATGCATTTTACATATGGATTAGTGGGTTAGACATCATAAAAAAGAAATGTAAACAAATCACATAAGTTTAAGACGTCATTTTGCGGGACGGAAAAAGTACTTCTTTATATTAATCTCACAAAAGTCACTTACAATATGAGACCAAAACTGCTCCTCGAACTCGGTCCTAGGATCCTCTTCACAATGCACCAACTACTTCCACATATCCTTCTCCTCTTCAGTTATGTTTGGGGGAATGGAAAGGGATTGCAAATGGAGAAAAAGGGAATTCTGGCTCAAACTCACAATGTGGTTGTCGAATATTGGGGCAAAGGGGGAATATGGAAATGGGAAGAGTTTCTATGCTTCTCATGCTTTCTTTTAACATGGGACCCCAACCCCTTCTTTTATAGGCCAGAATATATAGCAATGGTTGGGGTGACTGGATATGGGCGGTCAAACGGTTAAGTAATAGCTCGAAAACCAATATCCTATGCAATTTTGATTTTTCGCGATATTCTGTGAATGTACGTGGGATGTAGTGGGTCAGCAGGCATGTGTACACGGGTAGTAGTGGTGCAAGGTGCGTACACCTTCAAAACAATGATTTTTAGAAGAGCTTGTTCAGTGATGGCTTGGAAAATATAGCAAGTTAGATGGTCTGATGCTAGGTATGCATGTCTGGTGCAATTTAGGGTTATAACAATCCATCATAAAGAATGATGTGTGGGATATTGTTCCAATACGTGAGGGGAATTGTGTAGTGACTTCCAAATGGATCTACAAGATCAAACACATATTTGATGGGAACATCAAAAGGAACACAATGAGATGTTTTTCTAGAGGATTCTCTCAAGTGGAGGGAATAGATTATGAGGAGACATTTTCTCATGTTGCTCGATACACTTCTATCCGGATGATTATTTCCCCTGCAGAATCCATGGGTTGGAGAGTACATTAGATGGATGTAAATACGACCTTTCTCAATCAATATATTGAGGAAGAAGTATCCATAAAGAAGCCAGATGGTTTCATGATACATGATAATAAGTCTCATGTGTGTAGGTTAAAGAAGGTCGTGTATGGACTCAATGACGTAGATCCCTTGCCCTCAGGCCAAGATACGCAAAGGATCAATCTTCTTCAAATCTATAGAACTGAAGTAGTTCTTTTGGGCTCTAGATGGAACCCCATGAATCCGATCCACAGGTCCTTCGTGAAAACTCACCCTGTGCAACCTAACACCAGACGTGAGTCTTACGTCTCCATGTGACCACAACCGGGCCTTAGCACAAACACCTCTTGTAACTCACAAGTTCGTGAATCGAAGACCTTGACTCCTCTTTCTCCAAATGCTGATACCTGAGATACGATACGGGTATGGCTCCTCCCTCGCTAGTGCCTCTACAAGTGACCATCGGCTAGGGTCTTAATCTAGCATCCTTCACAACTCACAACTTTGCGAGTTGGAGTGTTGAGCCCTCGTGCTCCTCCTTTGCGAATCCCTGAGATGCGATAAGTAAAAAATGGGTTGACTCCTTCTTAGGTGACGTGTCCACCACTTGTCACCCACTTCCACCTTTCTCTGGGCACTCATTGTTATCCCACCTATCAACCATGTGGGCCCCACCTAACGGATGTGCCACGTGCTAGTACGAGCCCTTAGCGCTCGGCACTTTGCGACTTCGCAGTCAAAAAGAAAATACTTCAATCCCCAAACCCCCAAATACACGATACCCTGCAAGGGTTCTGATCCAACGGTTCTCCCATGACTTGTATCCAATGGTTTGGATCTCCTTCCTTTCTCCTCGCAATTCAGGACTTCGTGAAACCAAAAAATTTTGGTTTTCCCTCCAAACTTACGAACCGTGAAATCGCAAAATGATCCAATGACGTGGATTGAAATTAAATCAATGGCTCATATTGACCCTCAAATCCTGGGTGATATATTTCACCAACCTCTAACCACCTTGCAACTCTGCAAGATCTAACGACTCTTGCAACTTTGACACTTCCCCATGAAGAAACTTCACCATTCGTTCACTCTTCTCAAGGATCTCTGGCCAAAATGACTTGGCGTTCTTCCACCTTAACTTGGCTTCTTCAAGATGTTTTCGATCTCCGCCTCCCTTTGAACAATTCGAAGGTGCTATCCCTCTTGAGATCTTTCTTGCAAATTCAAGCCTCCCAAAAGGATCCTTGCTCGCACTCCTTGAGACAAACCTTAAAATAACTTTTGGTTATTTGAATCTTCGACCCTGTGCACTCTTTGCAATAGTAGTCCTTCAAATTCCACCTTAGTTGATAATTTCTAAGGCTTAAAATAGCCTGTCCACACCTTGCACGACTCTATGTTTCACCTACACTTCTGTTGGTTATGAGAACAATGGTATCTCTCCTGAGCTTTCTGAGATAAAACTCAGACCCTCAGCAATGCACACCTTGCAGACGTTCACTACACTCACAGGAATTCTCAAGAAGAGAAACAATTGAAACTCATTCTTCTTCTCTCTCAGACTTCATACATTCAACATGAAATCATACACACAACACAGCATTGAAACAAATGCGTAACAGAGAAACAAATCACTGTAAGCATACCATTCAACTAATGTAAATAATAAGCATCATAACACCATGAAAATTGAGTCAAAGCTTTATATATTAACTCAAGTGTTCCTGTACATGGGTTCTTCTCTATAGCTCTTTTCTACATCTCTCCATCTTATGAATTCTGAATGATAATAATGTTACTATGATACAAGGGTGAGGATGTCTACATCGGTTTTCCCTCCTACGATTCTAAACTGTCTAATCTATTAAATTTAAATCTACCTACTTGCATTCATTATGCATAAATGCCTCTACACTCGACAAATGAGATAAATGCTCAAGATATTTTTACAACATCTAGATATAAATGTAAGTACAATTTCTTTATCTATTACATTAATGCTTCAGATTTCAAAATTCAAAACGTTTTCATAAAAAAAACGTGTCCTTTTTTTCATCTGCGCATCCAGCTATTCCTTTGGCTAAGCGTGTTCTTTGGCTTTGTACGATGCTCTTTCATCATACTCCCTCGCTTGAAAATTTTCATGAACTTCTGTTCATGAGCTCTTGCATGGTCTGTCCATGCTTTTGAATTGCTGCTTCATCCTCCCAACTGGCATCTTCAACTGGATGTCCCTTCCACTTAACTAAGTATTCAAAATACTCCTTTCTCCTGGTCTTTCTGCTAATCCTCTTGTCAATTATTCTTTCCATCTATGGATTGTCAGCTACAGGCATTTTTTTTGTCCATTGAACTTGTTCTTTCTCATCCTCTGCTCCTGCTTCTTCAGCTCTGTAAGGGTACAAATCCATAACATTGAATATCGGTGAGATTCTGACCCCATTGGGTACTTCAATCTCGTATGTGTTTGCCCCAAATTTCCTTATGACCTTGCATGGTCCAATATTTTTCATCTTCATATTGTTATACGTTCCCCTTGGGAACCTCTCCTTCCTTAGATGTGCAAGAATCAGATCACCAATTTCAAATTGAAGTTCTCACTTGTGTTGATCTGCTCTTCACTTGTATTCTTGACTTGAACTCTGCAATCGCTCCTTAATTTGGCTATGAAGCTCCTTCATTCCTTCTGCAAAGTCCTCTGTACTAGCACTCCTGAATTCATTTTGTTCCGAATATTTCAATTCATAAACTCCCCTTGGCCGCATTCCATATACAATCTAGAATGGACTTTGCCCTGTGCTTCTGTTGAGTGAATCATTGTAAGTGAATTCCACTTGTGGCATAATGTGATCCCACTGACTGTGGTGTTCATTCACTAAGCTTCTTAGCAAATCTCCCAAGCCCCTATTTACGACCTTTGTCTCTCCATCTGTTTGAGGATGATATGATGAGCTAAAAGACAAACTTGTCCCCAAATTCTTCCACAAGGTCCTCCAGAAATGTCCTACGAACTTGGTATCTTGATCAGAAATGATACTCTTTGGTAAGTCGTGAAGTCTGACGACTTCCTTGAAAAACAGGTTTTCAATATGAGTTGCATCACTGGTTTTCTGGCATGGTATGAAATGTGCCATTTTTGAAAATATGTCGACTACTACAAAGATTGAATCACATCCTCTTTGTGTCCTTGGCAGTCCCAATATAAAATCCATGCTCACTGCGTCCCATGACCTTTCAAGTATGGGTAATGGCTGGTATAACCCTATGTTCTTCCTTTTTCCTTTGGTGTGCTGACAAATTCTACACCTATCCACAAATTTCTTGACATCTGTTCTCATCCCTGGCCAATAATATGAGCTATTCAACTTTTAGAATGTCTTGTCATGACCGAAGTGTTTGGCCAATCCTCTGTTGTGTTTTTCCTTTAGGAGGTTCTCCCTCATGGAGAATTTCGGAATACATAGTTGATTCCCCCTGAAAAATAATCCATCTTGGATCATGTATTCAGTCTATTGGCTTCTGTCCCTGAGAATTGGATTCTCAGATGTCTCATATGCCTCCTTAGAATCTTGATCATCCCTATACATTTTTTTAAGGTTACCAAAACCCAAAGTCTTGACTCTGAATTCCTGTATAAGCGAACATTTCCTGTTCAAAGCATCAACAACTTTATTAATAGTTCCAGAAATATGCTTAGTCAAAAAAGTAAAAGTATGCATGAATTCAACCCATTTAGCATGTTTTTGTTTCAATTTATCCTGTCGAGTCACGAATTGTAAATCATGATTATTGTTGTACAAAACAAATTCCTTGGGAACCAAATAATGTCTCCATTTCTTCAGCGCTTGTATGACTGCGTAGAATTCTTTATCATATGTGGATTACTTAATCATTGCTTCATTTAGTTTTTCACTGAAATACATGATCAGCCTGTCGTCTTGGCTCAAGACTGCTCCAATTGCAAATCCACTCGCGTCACACCTGACCTGGAATGTCTTGCTGAAATCTGGCAAAACCAGAATTGGTTGCTCAGTGATCTTCTCCTTCAGCAACTTGAAACTCTTTCCTGCTTCCTCTGTCCAGTGAAAATATTTATGTCTTTTCTTCACCGTATCCATCATTGATGCACTAATTCCATTGAAGTTTTGGATAAATTTCTTATAGAATCTAGCCAAACCATGGAAGCTTCGAACTTAAAACATGCTCTTTGGCGATGGCCAATTCTTAATCACATTTACCTTTTCTGGATCCATCTTCAACTCATTTGCAAAGATAAAAAAACCCAAATAAATTAGTTATGCCCTCATAGATGACGATTTCTTCATATTAATCAACAATTTCTGTTGTTGTAATCTCCTCATTGTTGCAGCTAAATGCTTTAAGTGCTCTGCTTTAGTTTCACTGAAAATTAGTATATCATCAAGATATACAACGACGAATTTTCCAATGAAATCGCTCAGGACTTTGTTCATCAACCTCATGAAAGTACTGGGTGCATTCGTTAAGCCAAATGGCATGACAAGCCATTCATATAACCCTTCATTTGTCTTGAATGTTGTCTTCCATTCATCACCTTCTCTCATTCTAATCTGATGATATCCGCTTTTCAAATCAATCTTTGAAAAACATCTTGTTCCACTCAAGCAATCCATCAAGTCATCCATCCTTGGCAATGGAAACTTGTATCTGATGGTAATATTATTGATCACCCTTGATTCTGTACACATTCTCCAGCCTTCGTCCTTCTTTGGGCTAAGCACTATTGGAATAGCGCATGGACTCAAGCTTTCTCAAATCAATCCTTTGTCCATTAAGTTCCGGACCTGTCTCTTAACTTCTTCATTTTCCTGCGATGTTAATCTGTACGCTGCTTTGTTCGGCAAACTGGCTCCAGGTATAAGATCGATATGATGGCTTATACTCCTGATAGGTGGCAACGAACAAGGTAGTTCATCCACTACTATATCAACAAACTCTCCCAGCAACTCCTGGATTTCTTCTGGTAAGTCATCTATCCTCGTACTAGTCAAAACAATTTTGGGTTTCCTGAACACAATAAATTGTATGTCTTCCTTCTTCTTAGCCTCATCAAGAAGTTCCTTCCCACTCATGAGAAGTACATTGTTGCTCATCTCTATTTTCACTTCTTTATCCTTAATTGGCAGCAACATGTGAGTCCTACCATTTTTCTCTAGGGTGTATGTGTTCTTTCTCCCATCATGAACTACGTTTCTATCATATTCCCATGGTCTACCTAGCAATAGATGAAAAACATCCATGGGAATGACATCACACAATATTTCATCTTTATATCCTGCTATTTTAAATTCAACTAAACATTGTTTAGTGACATTTACCTGATGCCCTTTTTGTAGCCATGAAACTCTATATGGGATTGGATGTGAAACAGTCTCAAGCTCCAGCTTTTCTACCATCTCTATAGATACGAGATTGTCTGTTCTACCAGTGTCCACTATGACCTTTCATACCCTGTCTTTGGTCTTGCAAGTAGTCCGAAATAGACTGTTTCTTTGGGTTGGGTTCTCCAGTTCCTTCTCCAACTTCAAGAGAAATTTCCTCATCATTAAGGATCTTCCACCCTCAACATCCTCTGCCTCAACATTCCATCCTTGAGCTTCGGCAATGTGAGTTTCACCACCATCTTTCTTCTTATCTAGACACTCATAGGATTTATGCCCAATTTTTCCACAAACAAAGCATTTCACTTCACCTCCTCTACCTCTTCCTCTTCCTCTGGTTTGAGGAAAAGTATTTCTATCAACATACTTCCTTCTCTGTGAGCTTCCTCCCCTCTCAGGTTGAGTTTGAGGTTTCTTCTCCTCTTCCTTAGGTTTTTGAGTTATGTCCTGGGAAATTGTCTTGCCTCTGCTTTGACTTCTACCTCGACCTCTTTGACCTTTCTTTCGGCTCAAATTCTCTTTAGCTTTTAGATCCATCTGATAAGCATCTTCCACATTTTGAATGGTCACCTTGCTCATTTCATCTTGAATTTCATATCGCAGACCATTCATGTACCTGGCAAAATTTTCATCATTGCTTCCTCGATGACCTGCTTTGATGTTTATCCTATAGAATTCTTGAGTGTATTCTTTCACAAATATCATCTTCTGTCTCAAATTTTGCATCCTCCAAAACAGAGTAATTTGATAATCCCTGGGTATAAATTTGGCTTTCATCTTTGCAACCATTCTATCCCAGCTTTTGATTTTATGCTTGCCCTTGCAGTGCCTGTCAGCCTACAGTTCATCCCACCACAGTGTTGCATGCCCTTTAAGTCCAGTAATGACATGTTTTATTTTCTTGTCTTCCTTGACATCCCCATAGTCGAAGTATTTGTCTAGAGCCTTAATCCAGTCTAGAAGTTCTTCAACATCCAAGTTTCCCTCATACGTGGGAATGTACATTTTTTCTCTGGCACCTATCCTTACAATAGCCCTGAATAAGCGTTCTTCTACAGCATCTTCAATTGCAACTTCTTCATTTCCAGCTTCATTTTCACTTTCATCCTCGCTGATATCCCCAGTGTCGACTGTGTGCCTTTGTGTTGTCTCCATAGCATCAAGCCTGACACATAATTCACGCATTTCTCTATCCCTTGCTAGATCAGGTATTTTCCTGTCTCTTCTTCTTGGCATTTCTCTTTCCACTTCTGGATCAGGTATTTGCCTATCTCTTCTTCTTGACATTTCTCTTTCCACTTCTGGATCAGGTATTTTCCTGTCTCTTCTTTTCGGTGACATGGCTGTAAAATTTTCTCCTTTCTCTTTGCTACAAAAAGAAAAGAATTTGTTTTGTTGCTCTGATACCACAAATGACGTAGATCCCCTGCCCTCGGGCCACGATCCAAACAAGATTGACCTTCTTTGAATCTGGAGAACTGAAGTAGTTCTTTCAGGCTCTAACTGGAACCCCATGAATACGATCCGTAGTTCCTTCATGACAACTCGCCCTGTGAAACCTAACACCAGGTGCAAGTCTTACGCCTCCATGCGACCACAACTGGGCCTTAGTGCAAGCGCCTCTCGCAACTCACAAGTTCATGATTCGAAGACCTCGACTCCTCTTTATCCAAACACCAATACCCAAGATACGATACGGGTATGGCTCCTCCCTCGCTAGTGCCTCTACAAGTGACCACCAGCTAGGGCCTCAATCTTTCACCCCTCGCAGCTCGCAACTTCGTGAGTTGGAGTGTTGAGCCCTTGTGCTCCTCCTTTGGGAATCCCCGAGATGCGATAAGTCAACAATGGGTTGACTCCTTCTTAGGAAACATGTGTCCACCACCTGTCACCCACTTCCACCTTTATCTGGGAGCTTATTGTTACCCCACCTGTCAACCACATGGGCCCCACCTAATGGATGTGCCACGTGTTTGTACGATCCCTTGGCGCTTGACACTTCGCGATTTTGTTGTCGAAAATAAAATCCTTCAATCCCTGAACCCCCAAATAAATGATACCCCACCAGGTTTATGATCCAACGGTTCTCCCGTGACTTGGATCCAACGTTCTGGATCTCCTTCCCTTCTCCTCGCAACTCAAGACTTCGCGAAACAAAAAAAAATTGGTATGCCCTCCAAACTTACGAACCCTAAATTCGCGAAATGATCCAATGATGTGGTTTGAAATGAAATCAACGACTCATATTGACCCTCAAATCCTGGGTGATGGATTTCACCGGCCTCTAACCACCTTGCAACTTTGCAAGATCCAATGAATCTTGCAACTTCGACACTTCCCCACGAAGAAACTTCATCGTTCGTTCACTCTTCTCAAGGATCTCTAGCCAAAATGACTTGGCATTCTTCCACCTGAACTTGACTTCTGCGAGTCTTTTTTGATCTCTACCTCCCTTTGAACAACTCAAAGGTTCTATCCCTCTTGATCTCTCGCTTGCAAATTCAATCCTCCCAAAAGGATCCCTGCTCACACTCATTGCCGCAAACCTTCAAATAACCTCTGGTTATTTGAATCTTAGACCCTATGCACTCTTTGCAACAGTAGTCCTTCAACTTCCACCTTAGTTGATAAGTTCTAAGGCTTCAACTGGCCTACGCACACCTTTCACAACTCTATGCTTCACCTGCACTTCTGCTGGTTATGAGAACAATGGTATCTCTCCTGCGCTTTCTGAGATAAAACTCAGACCCTCGTCAATGCACACCTTATGGACGTTCACTACAATCCTTGCAGGAATTCTCAGGAAGAGAAACAATTGAAACTCATTCTTCTTCTCTCTCAGATTTCATATATTCAACATGAAATCATACACACAACACAACATTGAAACAAATGTGTAATAGAGAAACAAATCATTGTAAGCATACCATTCAACTAATGTAAATGGTACGCATCATAACACCATGAAAATTGAGTCAAAGATTTATATATTAACTCAAGTGTTCCTGTACATGGGTTCTTCTCTACAACTCTCCAGCTTATGAATTCTGAATGATAATAATGTTACTATGATACAAGGGTGAGGGTGTCTATATTTGTTTTCCCTCCTATGCTTCTAAACTGTCTAATCTATTAAATTTAAATCTACCTACTTGCATTCATTACACATAAATGCCTCTACAATCGATAGATGAGAGAAACACTCAAGATCTGTTTACAACATCTAGATATAAATGTAAGTACACTTCCTTTAGATATTACATTAATGGTTCAGATTTCAAAATTCAAAACGTTTTCATAAAAAAAATGTGTCCTTTTTTTCATCTGCACGTCCAGCTATTCCTTTGGCTAGGCACGTTCTTTGGATTTGTACGATGCTCCTACATCACTCAAGAAGCCACCTCGAGCTTGGTATGCAATGATTGATGGACACCTAATGATTTTTGGGCTTAAAAAAAAAGTGTTGTTGATCCCAGCCTATACTACAAGAATGTTAACGGTGAGTCCCTGATTTTGGTCCTCTACATTGATGATTTATTCCTCACCGGTACAAAGAGCCTTATTGTTGAATTCAAGTATGAATTGTTCACTAAGTTTGAGATGAAATACCTTGGTATGATGCACTACTTCTTGGGACTAAAGGTGTGGCAAAGAAATGATGATATCTTTTCGATTCATGGGAAGTACACAGTTGAGATATTGAAGAAGTTTGGGATGTTGAACTTGAAGCCTGTGGCTACACCAATGGTGACGAATCTGAAGAAACTAAGTGAGTCTTATTTTGATTCTAATTAAATTGATCTAGATCTATACAAATAGCTTATTGGATCATTGGTGTATCTGGTTAACACCAAAACAAACATTTTATATGCAGTGAGTGCACTTAGCTAGTTTATGACTCAGTCAAGATAAACACATTGGATTGTTGTGAAGCATGTATTGAGATACCTATGAGGCAAAATTGGACATGGTCTGATCTATACTTCCAGTATTGATATGATATGACAGGAATATATTAACCTTGATTGGGCAGGGAGTGCAATGGAAAAAAAGAGCACCTTCGGGTGTTTCTTCACTTTGGGATCTTCCATGGTTTCCTTGTCTAGTAGAAAACATAATTATGTGGCTTTGAGAACAATACAAGCAGAGTACATTACATTACGTATGTCAGTCCATGAAGAAGTGTGGATTTGCAAGCTCCTTGCAGATTTATCTGAACATGTGTTGGATTCCACCATTATTCATTATGCTCGCCACAATGGTGTGAAGATATATGAGAATCCAGTGTTTCATGAAAAATTGAACCACATTGAGATTCACGGCCATTACATTTGAGACATGGTGCAAAGGAAGGAAGTATTGGTGCAATAGCTTCCTAGAGATGAGCAAGTTGTTGATGTTCTTACCAAACTAGGATGAATTTCAAGTACTTTCGTGACATAATTGGAGTGGCATATAATTCCTCCCTCGCTGAGAGGGAGTGTTGATGTTTGCATCTTCCTAATATAGTCTCCAAATCATACTCCTATGTGATTGTGATTTGTCATGACACTTATCCAAGAAGGGATAAGTGGGACACTTATTCGAGAAGGGATAAGTGTGTTTGGGCTTATATCCTTACATCCCTTGTGGAGAGCACATGAGGACATGTCAAGGGAATAGACCTTGACATCACACACTATGTGGAGTTTACCCTAGTTTTTCTAGAGGGGGTAGCCTCTAGAAGTCCACATGGGAGTTCCATGTGTGACATGAATTCTCTAGATCATACTCCTCTATGAATTGAGTTGAGTTGATATGTGAGGAGACTTATTCGATAAGGGATAAGTGGGACACTTATTCTAGATGGGATAAAAAAATTTGGGCTTATGGCCCAACGTCCCTCATGGAGAGAACATGAGGACATGTCAAGGGAGTTGACTTTGATGTCACACACTATGGGGAGTTGACCCTAATTGTTCCTAGAGGGAGTAACCTCTAGAATTCCATATGGTATTTTCATGTGTCACAAACCTTTTGCTACTATGGTGGTTGTGTACCACTGGTAGAGACTGTGTGTCTCTGGAAAGTAGTTGTGTACTACTATGGAAACATACCTCCCTAGATAAGAGGGAGTGTTGATGTTTCGACATTGGGAGGAGATTCTCCTAGATTGGGATGTAGACCAAGGGAGATAGAATACATTTATCATAAAGGTGCACTTGTGGTAAATGGGCCCAGGCGTAGTCCTTCCTTGATCATAAAAAGGAATAATATGGACATAAGGTGCTTGAATTTTTTTCCACGTGTTAGTTAGAATCATGATAACATTCACTCATAGGTTTGTACTTGTAGTGAAATATCTTGGTGTGGTCATTGTCCTAGTCATGGTGATTTGTAAAGGAATAAAAAAGTCTCGAGATTCTATATGCTATTACATGCAGACCCAGATTGAGTCTGATCTTAGAGAGAGTTAATTGGCTCAGAGGGAGAGCCGTAGAAGGAGTTTCTCATCAGTTTAGGTGGGAGAGAGACGTCTCCCAAGATTGACAGACAAGTGTCAGGAGTCTAGGGTGAAGTTTGTATACTTCAAAGAAAAGATTAGCATGATTAAGAAAGTCTCCCTCGTTTAGAGGGAGTGTTGATGTTTGGACAACATCGAGAAGACATTCTCTTAGAATAATAATAAATAATAAAATTATTGATTATTAAATATCATATATAATAAGCAAATGATAATAATAAATATCTATTGATTATTCAAGGGATACATACTTTCATGGATGGTCACCACATTTTCCCTATATGGAACACTCATCATTGCAATAATATATCAATCATATCTCATATGAAGAAAAAACAACAGATCAACCAGTCGAGCAAATAACTATGAGTTGGATGCATGGACAGTCAGGTCGATCATCCTTGTTGATCTGACTAGACAAAATGGATTTTATGGAGTCAACTCTAACAATCAACTACTATATGTGGACAATATCCTCTCAGTTTCATGGAATTTTGTTTGATATTGAAGCTATAAATAACAGACTCTAAGGGTCATTATCATTAAGCAATTGGAGATATCATTTTTTTGTACAAGATACTCAAATGCATTATGATGTTCCATTCATAGTGCACTATGCTTAATTTCTTTAACAATGTATTTGGACACCACCTTTTGATCTTCAAAATCTTATTTCCTCTTTGATTATCTCGAGTATTGTTTATATATTTTGTATCAGGCTACACCCAATCCCCAACATGGTACCAGAGTTGATGGTTTGAACCTCACCTATTATCCACAAATTTTATTGAGTCATCTCTATTGTGTGATTGACTCCGGGTTGGTGGTTTGTAAATTGTAACTTGTGGAAATATAATTGTTCTGTCTAGATATCAAAGATGGATTTAAAGATCGATCCTATAATTCTAAATGGATCAAATTATTTAGTATGAGCACCACATATGGAAACCCTACTGAATATTAAAGGACTATGGAAATATATGAAGACTACAATTCCAAGTCCAATGAATGATTAGGAAAAGTTCATTTTTTATGGTAAGAAAGAAGAGGTTGTGGGGATCATCATGACCTATATCTCATAGGAGATTCATTTCAAATCAGTGGAATCAAATTCCCTCATCAAGTCTTGAAGAAGCTAAACTCATTTTTCAATAGAGTCGATGAAATCCATGTCATGCAATTGGAGAAAGAGTTTATCTCTCATGATCATAATTATTTTGACATAATAGAGGACTATTTGGCACCTGTGAAGGAACGCTAGTTGAAACTGTGTGAATTTGGAAAGAAATATAAAAAAAAATACAAAAAAAAGAATCGAGATAGTCTTGATGAATTTGAGAACACCATTGAACATGTTTGTTTCGATTTTCCACACCAACTGGAAAACACACAAGGAAGATGGTAAGGATTACACCTTTGAATATTTTGTAATCATTTGATTACCAATCAACACATATTGCTTGAAGAAGAAAATGTTGGTGGTAAACATTAATCTAAATTTATCAAGGGAAAGGAAAATTCAAATCATAGGGAAAGAGGATGGTTTGATACCCCTACACAGAGACCTAGATGCCTCAACCAAAAACCTAAAGGGAATGCACATGCACCCCATCAAAGAAAAAAGAAGAATACATATCAGTACTATGGAAAGAATGGAAACATGGAGAAGATATGCTACAACAAGAGAGATTATTTAGAGGATAAGGTTAAGTTCCTTCAAGTAGATGTGTTCATTGTTAGTCGACTCACTGATAATTTCACCTTCCAAGTCAAAACTTATCAATACTTGTTGTCTCATTCTGTGCATAATGAATGGGTAGTTGACTCTGGGTCCACTCATAATATGGATAAGGATGCCTCCTTGTAAACATCCTTTAATGAAGAAAAGGAGAGAATCATTTATGTTGCTAATGAGTTTTCTCTCGATATTTTTTGTCAGGGTGATGTTTCCTATCAACATGGGACAATTGTTGATGTTTATCATGTGCCAAATCTCAATTCCAATTTGTTTTTTGTTGCTTAGTTATCATAGACATGTAATATTATGGAGTTTTGGCCATATTAGTTCTTTTTTGAGATTTGAAGAAAGGTTCGATTGTTGTTTGAGGATTTATCAACTTGAAGGATAGTTCGTATAAATTATGTGACATAAATTGACCCGACACAGAACTTATTGCTCTTGATTCTCAAACTCATGAGTGAATTCGAAATTGGAATGAATGATTCCGAAGCCCAATTTTTTTAAAGTTTGTTGTCCATGAAAACTTAGAAAATGGTTGTTGGTCTACCTAAATGTTTCCCCCGAAAAGAGTCTATAAAGGTTGTGTGCTTGGAAAGCATCATTAAGAATATTTTGACTCTAGAAAAGTGTGGTGAGCATAAAAACTCTTGGAGATGGTTCACAATGATTCCTTCTACATCAATCTACATTGGCTAGAAGGTGCAAGGTATATATTCACTTTCATTTGTTGGACACACCGAATACACTGAGAGGGGGGGGGAGGTGAACAGTGTAGGGATCATTTTTTTAAAACTCCTTAGTTAAAAATCACCATTAAATCATTACTCATTGCTGTCATTTATAACCAATTAAATGTCAACACATATCAGCAACATATATCAACAAGTCATCACCATAAGGAACACAAAGAACACACGATGTACGTACAATTTTATTTTTATTAAGGACTACAATCTTTGGGTTTTTTCAAAAAAAACTTAATAGAGTACAACTCTATAAGAGCACCAACTCTATAATGCAAGGCTCATCTTACACCATCAGCACCAACTGAGATGAGGCAACAATTCTCAACATATATCAATTGTACCATAAACAAGTGCATCAAACCATGTACCAAGTATACACAAATCATTTTTCAACTAATAATCAACAATTAATCATCAATATGTACCAACATCATCAAATATACACCTCATGTATGTGCCAACTCATCAACTCCTTTTCTCGACCATGACAAGTTTTGGATTAGTCAACAACCCTAACTTGAAATAATTATAAATGTATACTTGTAATGAATAAAGATATGAAACGTATACATAATGTTTGTCAATGTGTTTTATGCAATTCCTCCAGGTGTCACTACTTGGAACCTCTCAAAAAAGGAGTTATAGAAAAAAGGGCATACCTTGTTTAATTCTAGCTTATTCTAGAGAGTGACCTTGTAGAGCATGCCATGCATAGAATACTTGTTCAATAGATATGAAATGGTTACAAAGAATACTAAAGACATTAATATAACCAACAAAATTTGTCTCACTAAATTTGGATCTATTATGAAGAAGTTATGACGTTTTTATCCAAAACACATGTTTTATACTAGTTTCAGGACTAGCCACAAACCCTATTTTCCACAGAGTGTATCTCCAAAACTAAAATGACCCACAAGATGAATTTTTTACCACAAATACTTGAATATGTTTCATCATTTTCATATCAATCTCACAGTCTGAATCATTATATAAAAAACAATATTGTGAAAATGGTGAGATGACCTGTAAATAACATACCTTAGAAAGCATCATGAAAAGAATTTATCCTCCCTTGAATTCCAGCCCTCTTTTCTTCACCTTCCCTCTAAAATTTTGCTTAGATATCATTTGGTTACCTCATCCACCTATATATCTTCAACATTCTCAAGTGTTCACACTAAAAATTCTCAAGAAGCTCTCACAAGAAGCTCTCCATCAATACTCCAAAAGATATTCTCACAAGAAGCTCTCCATTGATCCACAAAAAGGATGATCTACAAGATACCATTGTTATCTTATTTATACTTTCATCCTCTAGGTCACTTAACCCATTTTTAGGTCACTTAACCCATTTCTAGGTCACTTAACCTATTTTCCTTATTTTAGGGTTAACCACTTTCGATAAATAGAAAGTTCTCCAATACTTTATCATTTAAATATTCCTTCTTCATTTTGTCACCTTACTTTATCATTTCTTGAATTTGTCACTTCTCTTTATTATTTAAATAATCCACCTTGACTTTGTCACTTTACTTTATCATTTAAATAATACTAACCCATTTCTAGGTCCCTTAACTTATTTTCCTTATTTTAGGGTTAACCACTTTCCATAAATAGAAAGTTCTCTAATACTTTATCATTTAAATATTCCTTCTTGATTTTGTCACCTTACTTTATCATTTCTTGATTTTTTCACTTATCTTTATTATTTAAATAATCCACCTTGACTTTGTCACTTTACATTATCATTTAAATAATGATTTCTTTTTTTAGGTCACTTTGACTTCTTTGACCTTGGGAGCTTCAAACCTTCATGTGGGGGACCTTCATCTTTGTAAGGCCATAAATCTCAAACCACGAGGAGTTATGTGACATTCCACATACCATCGGAAATGGAATGACAAGCAATATCCATCTAGGATAATGTCACCAACAATTTCCTTGATCTTCATCTCATTATTCCACATACAAGCATGGGTCCCCCAACCATTCTTCTAGGATAACTAAATCCACAAAGCATATTCCCGTGAGGGCTTTCACCATAAGGGGACCACTTTGGAGTTCATCCATTTGTGCAACTTATCAATCATGATAAGAAAATAATGAGAGCATGGGTCCTCCAACCATTCTTCTAGGATAACTCAATCTGCAAAGCGTCTTCTCGTGAGGGATTTCATCATAAGGGGACCACTTTGGCGCTCATCCATTTGTGCACCTTATCAATCATTATAAGACAATAATGATTCATCTACACATTTTTCCAACAATTCATCATATACCAATGAAACCACATCGATCCATCTTCATCATGTATCAATGACAACTCATTCATCCATCTTCGTCATATCAATGAAAACTCATTGATCCATCTTCATCTATGCATTCTCATCAAAGACAATACATATTAGATTACATCAATCATCAATCAATCAATCATTTGGCATCAATCAATGACATCAATCAATCAAACCATTGGCATCAGTGAAAACATGATCCAACAATCTCCCCCTTTGACATTGATGGCAATACCAATATTGATGTCAACACCAATTACCAATTATTGATGTCAACATGTAGATAAGGCATGCTCTACATCAATATTCAATGTGACTATCTCTCCCAAATGTGACTATATCTCCCAATCAATAATCATCAATCACATCAATGTGACTATCTCTTCGCCTTTGACATCAATGGAAAAGGGCCATTTTCCTCTTGCGACTGCTCCCACTGCTTGAAATTTCCTTGGGTCTGCTCCCCCTGTTTGAGTGACTTTGATATTCCTATGAATAATCTCTCCCCTTTTGAACAAGGGATATCACTCTGATGTATTTCTGAAAATACACCGAACATACTCCCCCTGTGACGATCGCTCCTCCTGGAATTATGCCTTTGTTCTCTTTCTTCAAATATAGGGCTCTTTTCTAGGTATGCATCTGATAAATATCTTCTCCTAGAATCATGGGAAGAAGAATTACTCCCCCTATGGGTATGTCTCCCCTATATTCTCTATGAGATGAACAATGTGCTACCATATAACAATCCTTGGACCTGTTCATGCATCAAAATCATGCTATACCAAGCATCATGAAGCAAAAGATATGTCAACAATGAAATAAAGAATCATGAGAAAAATATCAACCAAGCACACCCTGTACAAAAATGTGTGCTCATCATGCACAAAACCTATGTACATAAACCATGTACATCAACATCATGCAATGTGCCAAAAGATATCATTCATGGAATGTATCAATCATATGGCTCTATCAATATTCCAACATGTGCATCTACCAATATGTCAACCATGTGCATCCACCAATATGCCAGCTATGTGCATATATCGATATGCCAATCATGTGCATATACCAATATGCCAACCATGTGTCACAATCATGTATCTTAAACAAATACCAATTTATGTGTTGATCAAGTAGTACCAATGGTGTAGTATTATCAAACATATGTCATCTATGAGTGTACCAAACATGTATTAATTATAGATAAAGATATGAATCATCAATGATGTACAACATGATCACCTCATCAACTCACCAACCACATGTCCCAATGTGTAGCCCATCCATATTCTAAATGCATGCATCAATCTTTCCAACAAGTAAGCTTCCAATACATCATCAATATATATCACATAACCAAGGTGTCATAACTTCATTGTCATAACCAACATTATTCTTCAACAAAAAATGCATCAATCCATACTCATGGGTTAGTGCCATGCACCCAAAATTTTATTTTACGTCATCACCTTACATAATTCAATATAGAATCATAAAAACCTGCAACAAACAGTGTCAAAACCTACAATAAACAATGTCAGACCCTGCATCACAGAGTTATACCATCACATCAAATTGCAATCATTGTGCATAGCCCTTTTCCTTATGCTTCACCATATATATGCATCATGTTGCACAGACAGCTCGCATATGTACGCGACCTATACAAGGTTAGCCTACGTATGTATGTGACTGATACCACTGCCACCCACGTATGCCTCATTAGATGACATTTTTGAACTTCCCTTCAGTATTTCATTATGTTATGGTTGCTCTGTCTTCTTCACCCACTTTTGTAGATGTCCTTGCTCCTCAGAACTTGAGCTCCGAGTATCCATCTTTTCAAATATGTCTCCCTTCCTTACTTCATTCCTTCTTCTATCCATGCTATGTGAAGTCATCATCATGGAATTTCTTCTTCTGTTCCATCACTCCTAGGATTTGTGTCCAAATCCACTACAGTTGTAGCATCTCATGGTGTTACAGTGAACAACAATGTGTCCTACTTGATCACATCTCTAACACCTCATGGTGTTATAAAATATTCCATTATATCTCCTTTCAAAAGAGATACATTCAAAAGCTTTGTGACCATATCCTTTACATGAATAACAATGCCCATGAAAAATAATTTCATACCTTTGCTTTGGTGTCCCAAAGATAGTTTCTTGATGTCTTCATTGCTTTGTTCTTTTGAAATTTTCCCTGCCTTGTGTATATGGTTTCTTTGCAACATTGTCTTCCTTCTTTGATGTACTTACCTCATGCTTCTTTGAGGTGCTTTCTTCAGCATGTGAAGCTTTTTCTTTGTATCCAAGTCCTGCTTTATTACATGGTGATCTTTGACTTTCCAAGATCTCATCCAAGATTCTTGAGCTATTCAAGAATTTGTTTGACTTCTCTACCTTCTTTCTAAGGTCGAGAACTTCAGCTTCTAACTTATGACATGAATCTTCCTTTTTCATTTATTTTATCCTTCAATAGTTCCTCTACCCTTTTGGCTTCTTCAATTTGGATCTTGAGATGGACAATAGTTTCAAAACTTTTGTTAATCTCATCATCTAACTTCATATTTTCTTTTTCATTCTTTAGTCTTGTTATCTCTTCTTCCTTTTCTTCTAATTGAGTCTTACAACATAGTTACCAACTTAATGAGAACTGTGACCTCAAAACGAGAACTCTGGCCCGAAAAACCCATATTTTTCCAAAAAAAACATGAAAATCAACCCCCAAATGAAAAAGTGGTGCTACCGGTAGCACCATTTTTTCAAACGGGGTCAAAATTACAACATTTTTCAAACATGGCCTTCAAAACTCATACAATAGCTCATAAAAACCTTCAAATCGGCACCTAAATAAAAAAATGATGTTACACATTTTTTTTTTTCAAAACGTTAAATTTATAAATATTTTGAAATCGTGTTTTTAGTAATTGGTACCATTAAAACCAAAAATTCAAAATCAACCATCAAATTGAAATGTATTGCTACTAGTAGCACCCATTTTAAATCTGGGGTATTAAAATGACATTTTTTTAAAGTGGTAATCAAAATCATAGTTACTGCAAACAAAATTATCAAATCAACCCTTAAATGCTTACTTTTTAAATCTTAGTTTATTACTCCAAACACAACATAATACATAATACCATGAAAACAATACATATCAAAACCCAAATTTGTGAAAAAAAAAACATTAAAAAAATAGATAAAAACTAAAACTAAAAAAAAATTAAAAAAATTAAAAATTTACTGAGAAAACAGTAATTTTTAAAAATTATATATTTGTTTAAAAAAAAAATAGTAAAAAATCTATTAAAACCTAAAAAAACATATGAAAAAAAAATAAAAAATACTAAAATATGTAAAAATAAAAAATACTAAAATATGTAAAAATTAAAAATACATATATAAAAGAAAAATATTAACAAAACATTAAAATTTACAAATTAAAAAAAACAAAAATCTATATAATTTATTAATCATATATAATATAAATCATATATAATATAGTTATATAATATATAACTATATTATATATAGTTTATTAACCATATATAATATAGTTATATTACATAATTATATTATATATAGTTAATAACTATATATAATATATATAATAAAGTTATAATATATAACTATATTATATATAGTTATTAACTATATATAATATAATTATATAATATAACTATATTATATATAGTTAATAATTATATATAATTATAGTACACGAGAGGCATATAGTACGGGAAGATTATAGTACATGGGAGGCATATAGTATGGGAGGATTATAGTACACAGGAGGCAATGTTGAGCATCGCCCCAACCCCCACGTGGTCAAGGGTTAGGTCCTATGGCACCATGGGACCTGGCCCTTGCCCACGCGGGGGCTGAGGCGATGCCCGACATCGCCTCCCTTGCTATATGCCTCCCCTCCCATGTTATATATGTTATATTCCTCCTCTCCCATGTTATATAGTTTATAACTATATTATATATAGTTTATAAACTATATAATATAGTTATAATATAGTTATAAACTATATAACACGAGAGGGGAGGCACATAACATATAGTTATAACTATATTATATATAGTTATATAGATATATTATATAGATTGGTATTTTTTTTTAATTTGTAATTAAATATAGGTTTTTGTTCATGTTTGACATTGCCTTGACAACGTGCTAAAAAACAATTTCATTAATTTTTTGACATGGTTTCCCGACTTTTGGTAAATGAATAAATGTACATATATTGTAATAAAGAAAATTTGGTGTGTACTAACTGCTTAGAAAGAAAATCAACAATAATAAACTTTTAAATAATTAAAATAATGAATAAATTTTAAAATATAAAATAAAAGAATTTTTTTTATGTTTAATATTATTATATTATTAAGTTTTTGTTTTAAAATTTAATTAATTTTATTTTTTTCATATTTTTTTGTTTTTTTTATAATTTTATGTTTTTTAAGTTTTTATTTTTATTTTTATTTTATTTTAATTTCCTATATTTAAGTGTTTTAGTTTGTTATTTTTATATATATTTTTAATTTTTTTTATTGTGTTTTGTTAAATTTTATAAAGTTTTTGGATTATAATTGTTTTTTTTTAATTTCTCATTCAAGCTTAGTTTATATATTTTTTGTTTTTTAGTTTTTTTTTTCCACTTTGGTTTTTTAATATTTTCTTTGATTTGGTA
>ML783667.1:404448-479747 GCA_009831015.1 Picea engelmannii
ATCAATTATATTTTTTTGCTAAATGTTTAAAAATAATGTTATTTAGCTACAATGATTTTCTATCTATTAAAGTAAAGGTAAAAAATGTGTTAAAAATTACATTTTCCACTATATTTAAAAAAGTATGGAACCATAAATTAATTAAGAAGACAAAAAATAGTATTTTCAAAAATGTAAATGGTAAAAAAAAAATGAACATTGAAGGAAGCACGAAAAATGGTAAAAAACATTGTTGATAAAAAAAAATAATAATAAATAAAAATTTGAAAATAAATGAAAAACAAGCATTTAAAAAAAAAAAAAGTGGAAACATTATGTATGAGAAAATTTAAAATATAAAAAAAATCACCTAAAATGGAAGGAGGGTGCTATCGGTAGCACCATTTTTAAAAACGGGGTTAAAAACTTGACCCCCCCAAAAATGAGAACTCTGTAGAGTTCTCGTGAAGTTGGTAACTATGTTTTACTACTTTCTTCTAGTTCTTTGAGCATTTCTTTTAACTTCAAGATGTGCCTTTGATTCTTCCTAAAAAATTTCTTAGTGTTATCCGAAAGATAGTTATAGTCTATATAATAATGATCACTGCTATATCTATATAAACCCTCTTCAATTTCCTTTTGAATTTCTAATAGATTTTCTTCTATTCTTTCCATGGGATAACTACCATCAAATTTTACACAAATTGTTTCTAGATATTCTTCTTCACTTGAGAAAAATTCAACATCATCACATTTTGAATCATTGCAATCCAGAGTCTTTGGAGATTCTATATCTTCATTTGAAATAATTTTGGGATCTTCCTTTGTGCTATCTTCACTTGAAATGTTTTCAAGATCACATTTATAAATAATACAATCAAGGGTTTTTGGAGATTCTTTACCTTTGATAATCTTGATGGAGTGGTCTTCAATATCTTCCTTCTCCTTCTTGCTTTGATATGTCTCCTCTAGATTTAGCCATAGATCCTTGGAGGAAGTGCATTGTTCCATGCTTTCTTTGATAGGGCTTGAGAGTCCACTAAGAATGGTCTTAAGAGCTAATGCATCATTCTTCTTTCCTTCCCTTTGAGCTGCAAACTTTGACTTGTTCTTCAACGAAAGTGATCCACCAATGGCTACCTTCCAAATAGCTTCTCCTATTGTCTTCAAATACACTCTCATCTCTATTCTCCAAGTA
This sequence comes from Picea engelmannii, assembly GCA_009831015.1. NCBI lineage: Eukaryota > Viridiplantae > Streptophyta > Pinopsida > Pinales > Pinaceae > Picea > Picea engelmannii. The sequence goes on from ML783667.1 coordinate 405,626, forward strand.
GAATAGTTTTCCTCATCAAGGATTCATATTTCATCATCCATTTGTGTGTCTATGGATCTCCTTCAAGCTTCTTAAGGCTTGTAGTGAAGGCCCGCTCTGATACTAATTGTTGGACACACCAACTACACTGAGAGGGGGGGTGAACAGTGTAGGGATATTTTTTTTAAAACTCCTTCGTTAACAATCTTCATTAACTCATTACTCATTGTTTTCATTTATAACCAGTTAAATGTCAACACATAACAACAACATATATCAACAATATATCATCAACAAGTCATCACCATAAGGAACACAAAGAACACAAGATGTATGTACAATTTTCATTTTATTACGGAATACAATCCTTGGGGTTTTTCAGCAACAACTGAATAGAGTAAAACTCTATAAGATGACCAGCTCTATAATGGAAGACTCAGCTTAGATCCTCAACACCAACTGAGATGAGGCAACAATCCTCAACAAATATCAATATGTATCATAAACAAGTGCATCAAACCATGTACCAAGTATATACCACTCATTTTTCAACTACACATCAACAATTACTCATCAATATGTACCAAAATCATCAACTATACACCTCATGTATGTGCCAACTCATCAACTGCTTGTCTCAACCATGACTAGTTTTGGATTAGTCAACAACCCTAACTTGAAATAATCATAACTTTGTACTCATAATTAATAAAGATATGAAACTAATAAACAATGTTCTTTAGTGTGTTTTATACAATTCCTCCAGGTGTCACTACTTGGAACCTCTCATAAAAGTAGTTATAGCAAACAATGGATACCTTGCTAAATTCTGGCTTATTCTAGAGAGCGAACTTGTAGAGCGTGCCCCACGAAAAATATTTGTTCAATGGATATGAAATTTAAAAAAAAAGAATACTAAAGAATTTAATATAACCAATACAATTGGTCTCACTTAAGGTGGATTTGTTATGAATAAGTCATGACATTTTTACCCGAAACACCTGTTTTAGACTAGTTTCAGAACTAGCCACAAACTCTATTTTCCACAGAGTGTATCTCCAAAAATAAAATGACCCACAAGATGAATTTTTTACCACATATACTAGGATATGTTTCCTCAATGGAATATCAATCTCATAGTCTTAATCATTATAGAAAAAATGTTATTGTGAAAATGGTGAGATGACCTGTAAATAACATACCTTAGAAAGCATCATGAAAAGAATTTATCCTCCTTTGAATTCTGACCCTCTTTTTTTCACCTTCCCTCTAAAATTAGTCTTATATATCCTTTGGTTACCTACTTCAACTATATATATTCAATATGCTCAAGTTTTCCACACCAAAAATGCTCAAGAAGCTCTCACAAGAAGCTCTCCATCAATACTCTGAAAGATATTCTCACAAGAAGCTCTCCATTGATCCACAAAAAGGATGATATACAAGAGACCATTGCTATATTATTTATACTTTCATCCTCTAGGTCACTTAACCAATTTTTAGGTCACTTGACCCATTTCTAGGTCACTTAACCTATTTTCCTTATTTTAGGTTTAACCACTTTCCATAAATAGAAAGTTTTCCAATACTTAATCATTTAAATATTCTTCTTGATTTTGTCACTTCTCTTTATTATTTAAATATTACACCTTGACTTTGTCACTTTACTTTATCATTTAAATAATATTAACCCATTTCTAGGTCACTTAACCTATTTTCCTTAGGGTTAACCACTTTCCATAAATAGAAAGTTCTTCAATACTTTATCATTTAAATATTCCTTCTTGATTTTGTCACCTTACTTTATCATTTCTTGATTTTGTCACTTCTCTTTATTATTTAAATAATCCACCTTGACTTTGTCACTTTAATTTATCATTTAAATAATGATTTCTTCTTTTAGGTCACTTTCACTTCTTTGACCTTGGGGGCTTCAATCCTTCATGTGGGGGACCTTCATCTTCGTAAGGCCATAACTCTCAAAACATGAGGACTTATGTGTCATTCCACATACCACTAAAAATGGCATGGCAAGAACTATCCATATAGGATAGTTTCACCAACAATTTCCTTGATCTTCATATCATTATTCCACATACAATCATGGTTCCTCCAACTATTCTTCTAGGATAACTCAATCTGCAAAGCGTCTTCCCATGAGGGATTTCACCATAAGGGGTCCACTTTGGAGTTCATCCATTTGTGCACTTTATCAATCATGATAAGACAATAATGAGAGCATGGGTCCTCCAACCATTCTTCTAGGATAACTCAATCCACAAAGCATCTTCCCGTGAGGGCTCTCACCATAAGGGGAACACTTTGGAGTTCATCTATTTGTGCACCTTATCCATCATGATAAGACAATAATGAGTCATCTATACATTTTTCCAACAATGCATAATATACCAATGAAACCACATTGATCCATCTTCATCGTGTATCAATGACAACTCATTGATCCATCTTCATCATATCAATGACAACTCATTGATCCATCTTCATATATGCATTTTCATCAAGGACAATGCATATTACATTACATCAATCATCAATCAATCAATACTTTGGCATTAATCAATCACTTGACATCAATCAATCAAACCATTAGCATCAATGAAAACATGATCCAACATCATTAATGATCTCTCTCATTTCACTTGGGTTTATTTTCTAAAGAATAAGAATCTTCTCTTTGAAAAGTTCAAAGAATTCATATCCTTTGTTGAAAATCAATGTTTCTAACCCATCAAGTTATTGATATCATAATGCAATGGTGGTGAGTATGTCAATCGACCTTCTGAAGAATACCTAGTTCAATCTGGTATTGACAAGCGATGGTTGGTTCCTCACACGCCTTAGTAGAATGTCGTCACAGAACACAAGAATCAGACATTAGTCAAAATAGATATATGTCTTCTACGTGCCAAAGGTCTTCCTCCTCTCCTCTAAGATAAATATGTATATTGTGAAAATTATTTGCTCATTCACATATTGGCTTGAGTTCTTCCTTCGGTGACTCCATTTGAATGATGTTGTCGAAATAACCCTTGAGTAACCCACCTCTATTTGTTTGCATGTGTTGTCTAGGCTCATATTTTTTATGATTGTAGAAAGAAGTTGGATGTAAAGAGTCATGCTTGCATCATGATGGGAGACTATGGACAGTCGAATGCCTATTGGTTGTTTTGTATATTTTAACCTTGTATAATATTACTGCAAACATATTTTTAGCAAGAGAACATAAAAGATACAATGGAAAATACAAACATTACACAGAGATTTTTCCCATGGAAACCCAAACTGGGAAAATCAGCATATTCTATATTCATTCATAGTGATACATTGTGTACAATGCAATATACATATAGGAGCCAATGGAATCTAAAACCCTAACCCAATGACTTGGATTAGTCAAAAACCCTGATTCCTTAACCGAAAATAGAAAACCATCAGCAAAAACCATGTGCTGAAAAACCGCTCAACAATGAACATGAAAATCGAGGCAACACAAAAAATGAGGAAAAAATGTGACACATTTCCCAAGGAAAAAAAATTATCAGGGGAACTACCCCCGAATGCCTGCATGGGGGGATTTCTCCCCCCTCAAGCCCCCCTACGTGCCCTATGATACTACTCGTGCAAATAATATAACACATACCCAACATTCCCCCACTTGTTGTTTTCTTTGCATACATGGGGTTACAGGGTTAAGTAGTCAACACTGCAGGGAAACAATGCCCATGGATCCTCTACACCAAGAGAACTTCTCAGTTCTCATAGATTTTTTTAATGAACCTAGAACATTCTTCAAAGTGTCCACCTTTATTAGCAATACTTTCTTTTCTTCAACGATGTCTCTCACAAAGTGATATTGAATATTAATATGCTTTGTCTTTGAATGATAAGTTGGGTTCTTCGCAAGAAAAATTGCACTCAGACTGTTGTTGATTAAGGTTGGTTGTCATTAATGTCAACCCTAAAAGAAAGCCCCGTAGCACAAAGGTTTGGGTAATGGAACCAATATTGTTTGATGTAAATATGACTCATTATTGTTTTTTCATGGTTGATAAGAAGTAAATATGGATGAACTCCAAAGTGGTCCCCTTATGGTCAAAGCCCTCACAAGAAGATGCTTTGTGGAGTAAGAGAACCCATGTTTAATTGTGGAACAATGAGATGAAGGAAAGTGAATTTGTTAGGTAAAATATTCTAGATGGATAGTACTTTTCATGCCATTTCCAGTGGTATGTTTAATGTCACATAATTCCTCACGGTTAGAGAGTTATGGCCATGAGAAGTTGGAGATCCCAGGTTTGGGTAATGGACCCAAGTTTGTTTGATGGGTAACGATATGAGTTATGATATATTTTCAGATAATACTATTCTATATGGATAGTACATGTCATCCCATTTCTGGTGGTATATAGAACATCACATAACTCCTCACGGTTTGAGAGTTATGGCCTTACGAAGTTAGACGACCCTCATATGTCATCTAGAAGCCCCAAAAGGTCAAAGTAGTCAAAGTGGTTTAAGAGATTTTAAAAGTTAAATAATAAAGTGAAGTGATGAGTGTATTATAATTCAAAGTGAATACAAAATAAATTATTTCAATAATAAATTTAATGGAGAAATGAGAAGTGGACCCAACCCTAAAATAAGGAAAGTGGACCAAGTGACCTAGAAGATGTTTTTAAGGAAGCTACTTGGAGAGTATAAATAAGAGGCAAGGTTCTCTCATTTGAAATACACTTGAGCGTATTGAATATCTATATGTGTCTTATGTAACCAAGGATATCGAAACCAGAATTTTGAGTGAAGGTGGAGAAAAGAAGGCCGAAATGCAAGGAAGGATAAATTATTTTGATGGTGCTTTCTAAGGTATGTTATTTACAGGTCATCTCACCATTTTCGCTATCAATTTTTTTCTATAATGATTCAAACCGTGAAATTTCTATGAAAGTGAGAAAACATATCCAAGTATCTATGGTAAATAATTCATCTTGTGGGTCATTTTATTTTGGGAGTTACGCTCCGTGGAAAATAGGATTTGTGGCCAGTCCTGAAACTAGTCAAAATCAGGTGTTTCGGGTAAAAATGTCATAACTTATTCATAACATATCCAAATTCAGTGATACAAAATGTTTTGGTTAAGGTACAATATTTAGTATGCTTTGTAATAATTTCATATCAATTCATAAAATATTTTGTGCGGGGCATGCTCTACAAGGTCTCTCTCTAGAATAAGCCGGAATTTAGCAAGGTATGCCATTTTTGCTATAACTCCTTTTCAGTGAGGTTCCAAGTAGTCGCACTTGGTGGAAATGCATAAAACACACTGGAGAACATTTTATATCAGTTTCAGATCTTTATACATTACAGGTTCAAATTTATGATTACTTCAAGTTAGGGTTGTTGACTAATCCAAAACTAGGCATGTGAGACTAAAGAAAAGTTTGATGAAAATGCTAGTCTCTTATTTTTAAAGTTAAGGAAGGTTTTCAGGAATGTGATCATATACACTAGGTCTATTATAGAGCTACAAATCGTATTTGGATGATGAAATTGACGAGGGATTTTGGTTGAGGTACATGTTGAGTACGTGGTTGAGACAAGTAGTTGATGATTTGGCACATACATGAGGTGTATAGTTGATGATGTTGGTACATATTGATGAGTCATAGTTGATGAGTAGTTGAAACATGATTTGTACATACTTGGTACATGGTTGGATGCACTTTTTTATGGTACAGGTTTATTACAGGTTGGTGCATGGTTGATGCACTTGTTTATGGTACAGGTTGATGCATGGTTGATGCATGGTTCAGATTTATTGGTATAGGTTCATAGCAGTATATCTCACAGTGATAGTGTGACAGTGGTTCCATCATTCTGCTTCTACTTCAGGGTGGTAGGACGTGGAAAGGATAGGTGGTTGTAGCCACCTTCCGGTTGTAGTCGGAGAACATTGGGGGTTGTAGACAAAGAATTGGAGAGTTGGAGCTTCCCTCAGGTTGTAGCCTGAGAAACTAGGGGGTTGGAGCCTCCTTCTAGTTGCAGTTGGAAAACAAAGGAATTTGGTGCTTCCAATGAATGTAATTCTTCAAGACATATAAGAAAAATAATTATGTGGTTTTCTCCTGATTTGGGTTTCCACATAAAACATTGGTGTACTGTGTATGTGTGTGATTATTTATTTCTTACTGCTCATTATTGGATAATAATTCTACATTGATATAACATTTGAAGAAAAAGGATTATAATTATGCTATTATTGATTCACCCCCCCTCTTAGTAATCCAACAACCGTTAAAATTTATCCTTACATCTTGCTATACCAACCCAATACCTGAACACAATATTTGTAACCATATTGCTTCCTTACTTGCATGAGTGGTTTCCATGTATTCAATTTTTGTAGTTGAAAGTGCCACTACAGCCTATCTTTTGCTCATCCAACTTATTTCTCCTCCAAACAGGTTAAGCACATACCCATTTGTAGATCTCAAATGATCCATGTCTCCATCCTAGTCTCCATCTACATAGCCATGTATATCCAACACTCTATCCAATCCTGGTCTTCCTTGGTAGCACAATCCATAGCTAGCAGTGCCACACAAATGCAGGAAAACCCCTTTTACTTCTCTCTAATGCTCCTTCCCTGGTTTTGACATATACCTGCTCAAAACTCCCACTGCATGTGCAATGTCTGGTCTAGTACAAACCATTGCATACATCAATGTTCCAACTCCACTCACATATGGAACACGAGACATGTCCTCCTCCGCTTCCCATGTCTTGGGACACTGATCTGTAGATAACTTTACACCAACAGGAATAAGAACCTTGACTGGTTTACATTCTTGCATATTAAACCTCTACAATATTGTCTCGACACATTTTCTTTGATTTAACCAGAGTTTCCTCATTTTCCGATCTCTTTTAATTTTCATAACCAAAATGAAATTTGAAGCACCGATATCCTTCATGTCAAATTTAGAGGACAACTGATTTTTCACATCCTGGATAATCTCATTATTATTTCCTATCAGTAACATATCATCCACATACAAGACCAAATAAATCAAATGATCACCAATTAATTTAAAATACACACAATGATCCTCTTTGCTTCTTGTGAATCCAAGTACCAACATATAAGTATCATATTTTTGATACCACATCCTTGGTGGTTGTTTCAAACCATACAGGGACTTTTTTATCTTGTATATCAGCTCCTACCTTCCCTTCACATCAAATCCTTTTGGCTGCTTCATATATATTTCTTCTTCGAGATCCCCATGTAGGAGTGTTGTCTTCACATTCATATTTTCTACTTAAAAATCAAATGCAAAAAAAAAAAAAAAAAAATCTTATAGGGGTGTGTTACGCCTCTTTCGTCACCTAAATGAGAAAAATAGAGGTGCTTACAAGCTTAGTTGTGTTATCTAAGAAATACATCTATAAAGGAAAGGGTTAGAGAAAGAAACATAAAATAACAAACTAAGAAATAAACTAAGAAATAAAACAACAACTAAACTATTGAGCATAAGGACATAAGAACAAAAGACCAATAAGGCACACCAATGGCAATGATTATATTAGTGAAAGAAAACACCAAGAAGAAAGAGGACTTTAGGTCCCTTCTTCCTCCAAGGGAGGGCTCTTGGACCCCCACAACTAAGCTCTTCTTACAACTTTGAAAGAAATGGTGAAAGAATCCCAAGCTAATCCACTCAAGAGGTGAGATGGATTGCCTAATGTAATGATGCTAGTATACTCTTGATGAGAAAAGAGGGTTCTCCAAGAGAATAGCAGCAGCATAACCTTGCAAATGAATTCCTTGAAAATGAAGTGCACCCATGGCCTTGTTTTATAGCACCACTTTGAGGTATTGTGCAACCAGTTTATAGTGTGAAAAGAGGCTATTTAGGGCATTTTTAGGTCTTTGACCAGCCACCCAGTCGAATTCAACCGAGATTTGGGTATCAAATCAACTTGAAGTTGAACCAGAAGTGGGTGGGAGGCCAAACAATATCATAAATTCATCATTCTCATATGTGTGGCTTTTAGCAACCACATTCACGCATCATCCCCATGTGCGCTTTTCGTGCATTTTTTATCGCGCATGTGCGTGTGCGCCCTATGTAGTCATAGCGCACCTTAATTTTATCACTGGTTGTATATTTTTAGACCTTTTGGAAATGATTTTGTGGTAATTTTGGTCCATGGGTGACCTCATAACTGTTTGAAGCTGTTGGATTCCTGTAACCATTTGCGGATGAAATTTCTGTGATAAAAGATGACCCCTGATGGATGAGGTTAGGAGCATATGTATAGATGAAATTCATCAATGTTTCTTCTATTGAGAGTGTCATTGTAAGAGAGAGTGATAGTGAGAGTATAAAGAGTGACCCATTGGAGGGAGAAGGGAACCTGTAGGACCCAACCTTCCATGAGGTGTGTAAAAGTAAACTGTGTTCAAATGAGGCAGGCATGCCCCATGATCGTGTCATGTAACTCAAAAAGAATGGTGTTGTATAGTAATCAAAATGGTGTGTTAATGTAGACAACTGTAGAGCCCTCAGGGGTGGTCGTGATAAAGGCAAGGGACAATTTTGAGGAGGAACATACTCTGAATAGTAGGCAATGACACCTGTAAGAAGTATCACAGATTTTGTGGGCATTGATAGCCCAACCAAGTTCAAAGTTCTTTGGAAAATATAAGAAACAACTGCAATAGTTGCAAAGTAAGACCCACCGTAGCATGAGAAAGTGTTGAAGTTGAAATATATGGGGGTCAATGACATCAGAGAGAAATTATGGTTCTCCCTGTGTCATCCAAGACCTCTCATTGGAAAGGTAATGAGAGTCAAGATATTGTCGCCCTTCTGGAAACTGTGTCGATGTCAACAAAAGGGGGACATAACTCCAAGAAGAAAATGGCTTCGTGAAATCTACTATGTGAGGTTAGGAACTAAGGAGGTACATGGATGAAATCAAGATGTATGAAGACTCAAGACTTCCCTTGGTTGGGGGTATATGTGAAGTATAATTGGCTGCAACCATTCAACTAGGTCGAGTGTCAGGGGGACAACAAGATGTGGGATAAGTTGTGCCAGAGGTGGGACAAAGTGGACAAAATTAGAGAGCAGAGATAAGTGGTCTATGGGACACTCGGAGTATATGGATGATGTCAATAGGAGTAGATGATAAGGAGTTCCCCAACCAAGGACGACATGGGTTGGATTTGCCAAAAAAGGGAAGAAGGTCACCAAAGGTGATGACAAAAAGATATGTAAAGGATGGAAACAAAGGCTTTTTACAATTTATAAAGAATAACTTGGGATGAGTGTACAAATATAGAAATCGGTGCCCCAATGTAATATGGTTGAGCCAGTGAGGGTGCAATGTGCTTGGAGAACTGGTGGAGGTTGGGGGCCCCATGGGTGGGTTTCTGTATGAGGTAGATGAAATTGAGGGAAATTTTTGGATGGGCAAACTGATTGTGGATGAAATGGAGGGTTAATGATACTGCGGAGGTGCAGTCAAAAGAGAACCTTGAAGAGATAACTTGGGAGTTCGTTTGGGAAAGTTAGCAAAATGAGGAGAAGGAGTATGCGGCTAATTCATGACATGATGTAAGACTATCGGGACTCCCATCCCTAAAGGGTTGAAAAGAAAAATAAGTGTCAAAGTGCCAAAGGGTGCTATGAGTGGGACAACTCATGTGGGGGAGAGTGCCAGGTGACAACACCCAAAATTCAATGGAGGTGTCAGTACTGTAGAGCCGGAGATGGGGATCCTAAAGGCAAATTTTAGAGGGTGTGACTAGAGATGCAATTGAGATTCAGAGGGAATGATTACATTCCAGTGTTGATTATATAGTTGAAGGGGTTGCGTTGATGTATGATGACCAGGTACCTGCACACATGAAAACCAAATACCCAACGTGAACAATATTTGAAGAGAATCGAACATACAAGCATTTACTTGATAACTTTGAACATGAGCATGCGTACCTGGATGGGGTATGAAAAAGTGGTGCCCCGGGGGCTAAGGATAAAAAATGGCTCGGGGACTGTCTTGATGTAGAAGATGGGATGATGATCTTGTGGCTAAAGACGGATCAAAAAACAGACACTCGGAGCTCCTGGAATGGGGTTTGGAAGTTTGGAGAAAAGGGCTATATATAGTTGTAGGGCCCACATTGCCACCTCATTTGTACTTGTTGTTAGAGTGAGAAGACGAGAGGTATTCAAAGGAGATTTGGAGATTCCGGGAGAACGAGGCAGTCGATTCAGGACCAGTGAGCTTCAGGTTAGTAGTCTTATCGTTTTGCATAGAAGTAGGTTTTCAATTTGTGGACAAGGGCTGTACGAAGGATTGTACAGGGGTTTTTATGGGTGTGGGCCCCCCAGTGCGCGGGTGATCCAGAAATATGTGTGCATAGGTGTGCACCTGTTATCCAGATATTCGCACATAGGTTCACCCATAGGGGTAAAAAAAGCATGCATGGTATGCGTGCCTATTTGTGATGAAGTTGGGCATGGGTGCACGACTATGTAGTGGACAAGCACGCTGTGATGTGCGCATGTGTTTGTGGCAGGAGTGCATGGAGGGACATCTGTATGATGGACAGGCGGGCACTCATGTGTGCCTATGGGATGAACAGGCACGCATGTGTGTGCGCTTGTGGGGTCAATAGGTGCACAAATGTGCGTGCCTATGGGTTAAACAGTTGCGCCTTGGAGGCAAGGATGATGGGTGCAAAAATCATCTTTTTTGGAGATTTTAATGTGTTTTATGGTCAAGATGGTTGATCTAGGACTGTATTATGTGGTTGCAGGCAATCATTTATATGATGTCGGTCCACTGGCGAGAGTGGGACTTGTCATGGCTGAGGGATGTTGTGGCTATTGAGGAACTGGGGGTTTGTTCCACTTTGGTAGCCTGTGGGTTGCTGAAGTTCTTTGAGTGCCCGTTGATACGGGCTCAGGAGTATCTTCTGTAGTTTTTGATTCATATGTGGAGTCCAGATATGCATTGTTTTATGGTGCGGGGAGAGCATCTAGCCTTCACTGCGATGGACAATGTGTACTTTTTGACTGGGCTCCCTTTTTGGGGAACTCCCCTACCGACGGAGCCTTTGTTACCTGGGGACGTGCAGTTAGCTACCTTGGGCTTGAGGTATTGTTCGAGGGAGAACTTCATGTCAGGATTTGTAGTGAGTATCGGGGAAATGGATGCTTTAGTTCATTGTTATGTAGCAGTGATGATTGTGAGGGTATATGGGTCCCTCATGACTCAGCAAATAAGTGGTGGTCAGCTGAGGATTATGGGGAGGGCACTGGAAGGAGAGAATTTTTCCTAGGGTTTGATGTTGCATGCCAAGATGGTAGGGCAGCTAGATAGGTGTCAAACTACGGACTCAAGGGACTTTGCCTTTGGGTCCATCTTGGTGGCTTGGTTTTTGGAGAGGGTGTTTATGTTGCACCCTAGATTTTTATTGGGCGCGCCAGGTGCATGAGAGCTGCGACTGAGGCGGTGGTGAGGGTGGCCATTTTTTCACGGCTAAGGTTGCATAGGTGTGGCGGCAGATGTCGCAGATCATAGTGCAGTATCCATACTGTGGGGTTGACTTTCGGGGTGATCTGGATATGGTGTTAGCTCCAGGGAAGGTGTTCAACCACTGAGGTATGTTTTTGATTTTGATATGTCAATTTTTGAGAAAGCATGAGATGTGTATTATGTATAGATGTTGATACTATCGTTTGGTTGTTTGTATGTACAGATGTGGGACCTCGCGGGTGTGAGGTTGAGTTGATGAGAGTGTCATCTCATCAGGAGTCAGTGAAACCACTACGGGGAGAGCCACGGGAAGGAGATATATGTCGATGTGAGGATGTTGAGGCGAGACCAGGTGGTGACGAGAGAGTAGCTAGGAGATGTCATTTTGATGACCCTAGTGCCAATCCATTGCATGCTCCTTTGGCGGAGGCTGGGGGAGATTTTGAGGATATTCACCGCCACTTGGAGGCGGTGCTACAGGGAGTGCCTGAGGGCATGTGGTCGCGCATCTAGGATGAGGTCATCCTGGAGCAGTGTGTGGGAGTGTCGCTGATGTGGCAGATCGTGGTGCGATGAGTAGCAGTAGCAGGTGTTGCGATGACTGGGCAGTTACCTCTAGGTCTGGAGGGATCGATAGTGGGTGGGGCACCACCGCCTGAGAGAGGGGTAGGAGGTGGTGCTCTAGAGGTACCTTGAGTGTCACTCTATGTATTTTTGTGTTTTTGTATATAGGTTGGTGAGCCCATTTTGGTGTAGTGGCACCGGTTTTGTTTATAGGTGCTTCACTGGCCTATGGATTTTGTATACGATGTATTTTGTGTGTATGTAAACATTTTGATGGCACTGTTGACCAATTTATATATATATATATGAGTATACATTTTGGGGTCTTTGTGATGTTTACATGTGATTTTTAATGTGTTGATGATGTCTAATCTATATATGTTGTGACAGGCTCTTGATGGTTTATGTGTGTGTAGAGATATCTTGATGTGATATATGCCAATCGAGTATAATGTTAGCTAGGTTATATGTAATTTTATTAAATTGTCTTGGAATATGTGTAAATGTAATGAAATCAAAATTTCAAGATAAAAGTATAACTTGCAAGTGTTTGCGAAAGAGGTAAGGATCGCAGACATGGTACACATTGTTGAGCTAGAGGATGACTAGTTGGGAGTCAATAAAGATGCTAAGGTGATGAATATGATGATGACGGGCATCGACGAGGAGGCCAATGACGACAGTGTACTTGGCTTGGTTGTTGGTTTCTGAACCCAAACATATGTCGCTAGAGTGAAGCAGTTCATGTGAGGGGGAATAGAGAACCCAAGCTGCCGAAGCAAGATTTTGTGTCCAATGGTTGGCACCATTGGCGTAATTGATGTGGTAGGCCAGTGGAGGAGGCATCTATCAATAACACAAATGATATTTTAGACATGAGGGATGGGAAAAAAATATTAAAAACACTATAAAAGAAATAACCTCATGTAGAATGGCTATGCTTAGGCGTAAAATATCTTTAATTATAACCCGTTGATGGGTTCTTTGAGAGAGAGGCCTTCAGGGGAGGCCAGGACGTATGTGCATTTGGTGAGGCAATGTTGGATAATGTAGGGGCCATGCCATAGTGACTCGAATTTTCCATGACTGAGGGCATCATGAGCGATATCATAAGAAAGGATGAGGTCACCTTCATGGAATGAGAGAAGGTTGACATGGCGATCAAAGGTGGCCTTTGACCATTTTTTGGTTGCCTCATTGTTCTGTAACGAAGATCGACAATCTTCATCCAGGGAGTCTAATTTCAGCAAACACTGCTCCATTGGAGTAGTGTTGGGTAATAGCTCAATTGTAGTGTGTAAGGTGGGAATTTCGCACTCGATAGGAAGAGTGGCCTCGAACCCATGGACTAGATGAAATGGTGTGAAACTAGTGGCCATTTTCACAATCGTACAGTAATCCCATAGCACGGAAAATAACATATGATGCTAATTAGTCTTATGTTTGTTAATCGTGCACTGCAACATGGTCTTGAGGACCTTGTTAACTACTTCAACCTATCCGTTAGACTAAGGGTAATATGGTGAGGCAAACTTGTGGGAGAATCCCAACCATGATGAGAGTTCGATGAAAATCTCATTCTCGAAATGTTTCTCATGATCGGAAACTAGTTGGATTGGTACTCTAAAGAGGGATATGACGTGATTGAAGAAAAAACACGCTGCAATGTCAGCGGTGTTGTTGAAGGTGGGCATGGATTCAGCCCATTTGGTGAAGTAATTGACTACGACAACAATGTATTTCTGTGCATTGCTGGATGGGGTATTACAAGTCATGAAGTTGATAACCCATTTACAAAAGGGGCCTGCAGTAATGACTGGGTGAAGAAGAGCGGGTGGTGCTCATGCTTTGTTGGTGTAAAGATGATATTTATCACATCACTTCATGACATGAATGCAATCGTGAAACAATGTAGGCCAAAAATAACCTACTCGGATGATTTTCTTAGCAGTAGACATCCTCAAAAGATGGCCCCCGCATGTGCCGCTATGGCAGTCGTTCAAGACTCTATTGGCCTCGTCAATAGTCAAGCATCGATGAAGTATGGTGTCGACCCCTCACCGATATAAGATATCTTTGATGAGGAGATAGTGGGGGGCCTGGTGGTGAATACGACGGTGATCATCTCGTGAGAGGTGGTTACCAAACTTTTGGGTTTGTAGGTAGATGAGGAGGTTGTCATACTAAGGATCATCTGAAGTGATATAAAAGAGATGTTCATCGGGGAAGTCAGTATTGACCGGGGCACTGGTAGTATCAGAGGGGAAGGTTGTGACAAGTTCGTCGAGGACGAGAGATTTCTTGCTTTTGGGTGTTGAAAATTCAAGATCATACTCCTGAAGGATAATGATCCATTGGGAAAATTTGTCGACATCTGAGCAAGTATTGCATAGGGTTGGAATCTACTATGACTTTAGTCATGCGAAGTAGAATGTAATGGCGTAGTTTCTGGACTGCGAGGATGGCTACAAAGGCTAGTTTCTCTTTGTGATTATACTTCAAGGGTGGCCCTGAGAGGCTTTACTAATTTAGTAAATGACATGCTCACGATCATCATCATCGATTTGAACAAGAACTCTTGCTACTAAGATAGTTGATGCTGATATGTAGAGGATATAGTCACAATTATAGTCCGGTGAACTAATTAAAGGGGCTCTAGAGAGTGTCGTTTTAAGATCATCGAATGATTTTTGGGCATGTTCATCCCAGTGAAATGGGATGTCGCGGCGTAGTAAGTGAAGGAAATCGTGTGCTCGAGTGGCATAGTCTGGGACAAATCACCATAGAAAGTTATCTTTTCCTTGTAGGTTTTGGAGTTGACATAAATTCTAGGAGGGTGGAATTTATGTGATGGCCTGGAATTTGAGGGGGTCCACGGTAATACCACTTTGGGAAACGATGAATCCAAGGAGGTGCCCGAAAAAGATGCAAAACACACAATTGAGGGGTTTCAAGCCGATGTTGTACTGACGACACCCTTGGAAGATGATCCGTAAATCCTCAAGATGTTGGGTGCATTTTTTGGATCGAGTTGTGAGATCATCCAAGTATGCGAGGATGATATGAGCTAGATAATGAAAAATTTATGTCATATCCCGTTGGAAAGTTGCACCAACATTCTTTAGGCCAAAATTCATGACATGATATGAAAAAGTACCCCAAGAGGTGTTGAATGTGGTTTTGTATTGATCAGCTGGGTGGATTTGGATTTGATTATAACCAGAGAAACCGTTCATGAAGGACAGAGCCTTGTGGCCTGTGCAGTCGTCGATAATTTGATCAATGAAAGGTGTTGGAAAGTTTTCTTTGGGACATGCGTGATTGAGATCATGAAAGTCTGTGCAAACACGGATAGTGCCCTATTTTTTGTTAATAGGTACAGGGTTGGAAACCCATCAGTTATAGGCAATGGGGTAGATGAACCCAACCGCGCGTAATTTGTCAATCTCAACTTTGATAGCCGTGACTTTGGATGGGTGTAGTAGTTTTTTTTTTTTATGAACCGGTGTAATATCAGGTCGAGTGTCGACGCGATGTTCGACAATAGAGGGATCAAGGCCAGGCATTTCTGTGTATGACTAGGAAAAAATATCCCGATATTCTTGGAAGAGGGATTTATAGGCGGTGATTTCTTGAGGAGTGCATGTGGCGCCAATGGTGATTTCCTCGATGACTCCATTTTTTATGGAAATATTGATTTTGATGGTTGGGGAAATGTTGGCCATGTTTCCTTCTTCAAAAGCATCAGGGGCAGGAATGGGGTTGTTGAACCAGTCGATATTCCTTGCTAGGATAAAATCCTTGGTTTCGACTATGTATATGGGGTGTTGGTTAGGAGGCATGAAGGCTTCCTGTGGAAAGAAGAGCGCTTTGTGGTGTAGTGGATCCCATGGGTAGTTGGGGGTGTTTAATTCTTCGAGTATGTCCTCATCATAGTGAAATTGGCAAGAATACAAGGGATCGTAAAGAGTGATATTAGTGACTGTCACCGTGTGGTTGTCCTCTAGTGATGAAGAAGAAGGGGGAATGACGCAATGAGATTGCGATGGTTCACTCGACATAAACCAAATATTGAGGTAATGATGAGTACCAGTGGTAGTTGGATGTAAAATGTTCGTAGGGAAATGAACGGGAGAATTGGGGGGATTTGGAGGTAAATCCTTGGATAATTCGTCCAAGAACCACAGAGGAATAGGGAGTGCCTCTGGTTTTAGAGAAATGATATGAAGAATCTCTAGTGATGAGGTAAGGTTAATCATCAATTATGTAGGGGGTGCAGGGATTTGAATCAGGTTCGACTGGCATTGCCTATATTCAATGATCATAGGACATTGGTATGTAAAATGATCTAAGGATTCACATAGAGAGCAAGGGAATCTCATACGTTCATTGACTGAAGTCATGAAATAATTGATGTCAGTGATGTTTGGTAGGGATGATGTAGCTGGATTGTGTTCGTGTTGGAATATTTGGCGTACTGTGACTAACATTTACCAGAATTGAGGTAGTTCTAGGCAATGGTGTGTATAATGGCCATATTCAGAACATATGGTGCAAGCGAATTTGGTTTGCAACCCTTTTCTACTTGTGTTAGGGGAGATAGCTGCAGTACTTGCTACAGTGGCGAGAGGTGATGGTGTTTGATTGGGTTGAATTAGGTTACGTAACTTAGGTAGAGATGGGCATTTGTTGGTTGGGTGTCCATCTTTCTCACATAATGCGCAAGGAGGTTGGATGCGTGGGGGAAGTGGAGTTGTGAGCTCCTTCTTCTTTCGCCTGCCCCTAGCTGTGGTAGGGAGGTTAGTGAGTGGGGGTGTAGAGGGTATTGTGGGAGTGAGTATGGGAATCGTCATTGGGATTCCTTCTATCTAGGGGGGAAGGGATGGTTGAGGAACCATCTCTAGTGGATGTAAATACCAAACTGGAATTGCCAACACCATATTAGGGAGGGTAAGCATTGCAGCTACTTGGAAAGCTTATACGCTTGGTGGAGGGTAGAAGAAGGGGATTTGAGTAATGGCTTGGGGAACTATCTCCCAAACTGGGATATGGCCTTGGGGAGAGGTGAAATCGTGAACTAGTGGAGTTGACGAGTTCACAGGAGGCTAATGAGGGGGGAGCTCTGTGACTAGTGGGATGTCAGATATGATAGAAGCCTCCCTAGGAGGAAGGGTATCCTCCATGTTAGTTCGTTTGGACAATACGACGCATACCTAATTAGAAGGATGAAGGAGCAGTGGTGCATCATGGTAAGTTCCTAACAATGATGGATCTTTGAAAATTATGGAACCCATTTCGATGAGTGGGTATGCTTCAGGATTCGTTTGGATGAGAGGGAGAATGTTATCGATGTTGGCAGAAGGGTTAGGCTCATAATGTGAGACTTGGTCAATTGTAATGATCTTCCTGTTATGGGGGAAAATCATGGTTCGAAAGACAGAAGAGGAAACTGCGTTCATAGCATACATGTAGCTACGACCCAACAAGATATTGTAATCAAGTGGGGCATCAATAAATTCAATGTCGATGAGAATGGTCTTGCCCCTAAGTTATACACGAACATTTTGGAAGAGCCCTTCAGGAGAAGCTGGTCGTCCATCATAGGCTCTTAAGGTAATGGTAGATGGTATGAGTTCTAGGGAACCAAGTTTCTGCCATACTGACTTGGACATGATGCATGTGGATGCTCCTTCATCAATGATGCATCGATGAACTGTAATGTTTCAAATTTTCAATTGGATTTGAAAAGCGATTAGAGTGGGGAGGCGAGGTTCTCCACTGTCGAGATCAAATGTGATGAGTTGAGTATCCACAGGATCGACTACCCCCAAGGTAGAAAGTAATGATTTTTGTTGAGTGGGACAAGTTTGAAAGACATCTAAGACTGATATGGAGTGCTAAGTCATTGACCGAATTGTAGTTATGAGTCGCCCTAGCCTGTGGGTTGTGGACATTCCTATGCAGTGGGATGCGAGGGATGTGAAAAGGTGTTTCTGCGTTAGGGCGAGGAATCACCAACGGGGGTCTCGTTGGTGCTGGGATTGTTACTGGGGGAATGGGAGGAGACTGAGTAGGTGTACGATATTGACTACTACGTGTTTGTAGAAGGATTTATTCCTCACTAGTGAGGAGGATAGTACGATCTGTAGGGTTGTTTGGATTGAGATACTGTCCTAACTGTGGTGGGGTAGGCTATGTGTCATGTTGGGTGTTAATCACACCTTGGTGTGGAATGGGGTTTTACAACACAGCTGGGGGTGGTTGTTGCATGTATTGTTGTGGGGCCTGCTGAGGGGCAGGTGGTGCTAGAAGATGTGGTACACTTCCTGAATCTTTCATCTGTTTAAAATCAGTGATTTGGGGGCAATGATGAGTATAATGACCGAACTCACCACAAAGGGCACAAGGGAAGGTGGTTCTAATAGTATTTTTATTTCTCCCTTCATACCTGTTGTTATTACCCCCCTGGGGGTTCTGATTCCCTTGATTCTGGTTTCCCCCAGTAGGTTGGTTTTGTTGGGGGTGATTCCCACCTTGACCTGGGTTTCTATTGTTCCTATTTTTTCCTTTCTTTTTGGCATTATTCAACTGATGGGTCAGATTTTCCGTATTCAGTTGTTCAAAATTTTGATATTTCTAAAGGGGAGGGTTGAACAAAATTCACCCCAGCGTGAGGGTGTGGTGGAACCATGGGTTGTGGAGGACCAGGGAATGGAAAGAACAGATTCTGTGGGGGTAATGATCCGTAAGGTACATAGGAAGGTGTGGTTCTTTCTCTAGTACTTAGAGTATAAGCTGAGGTATAGGGAGTACCATAACTTTTTGGGATTGGTGGGTGTATTGTGGGTGCCGACGGTGGCCCACTGATGGGTGGAGGAAGAGGAACAGGGTATGGTTTTGATAAGGGGGTGGAGGGTAATAAGAGGTTCCTCCATATGATGGTGGATATTGAGGTGTTCCATACATCGGTGGTTGTTGGGGTTGTGGACTCTGGTGCGTTGTATTACCAATCAATCCATCTGCTGAGTGAGACATCCCGGGTTTGTCTTGCCTGAATGGCACAGGTTTTGGGAGATCAGGAAGTACTGTGTACAAGTACCCTAATTGTGAATAGATGAGGTCGTATTGTTGAGCCTTACTGATGGCTTATTCTTCTGATTGAGGGAAGGTGGAAGCTACATCTTTACCAAGGAGAGAGACAAGTGATCTGAGAAACCAATCAAGACACTTTTGTTTGGTGGTTTCGTCTTTACAAAAACTACGTCGTCGACACCACTCATGAATGTGATCAGAGATATGTCTGGTTGAGGTTTGTTTAAAATTAGAGAGTAGTTCAAGACCATTGTCATGGTGGATTGGTAATTGGAAGAAGGTCAAAAATGCTTTGGCCAAGGACTAAAAAGTCGCATGGGACCCCGCTTTTTCGTCTACATACCATTTGGATGATGGGCCAATGAGTGTGCATTGAAATAATTGTAGTTGGATGGAATCATCCATAATGCTATTGGAAGAGCACCATAAGTGGAAAGTCATGACATGGTTGGCAGGGTCATCCCTTGCCTTTCCTTCAAACTTTGGGATATCTGAAGGTAGTTTGGTAGGCATTTCAGGACATGTGGGGTCATGAAATATAGGATCATTTGTGAGTTTTCTTAGATATGGTATGTTAAGAGAGGACAAATATGGCATCTGGAGTGGTGGAAGAGGATTAGTTTCAGCCATGGTGTGAGTGTTCTGTGAACCTGACCCTTGAGGGGGGATAGGTGGGTTGGTACTTCCCCCTTGAGAGGAAGTTGGCCCCCCGCTTCCATGTAAAGGAGAGAAAGTGGATGGAGGACCTTGGGAAGTGGACCCAAGTAATATGGAACCAAGCAAAGTTGATTCTAAGATAGTGGCACTCACAGGAGTGTGAGAAGGTGGGGCCGATGAGTTGGCAAGGTAACACCCCCTAAAATAGGAGGGAGGTTTAGCAAGCATTTGGAATGATGGGGGTTATGTGGGTCCCCTATGATGTCCGACTAGCTGAGTGGATGTGTGTGAATTGTGGTGAGAGTAATAAATAAACAAGAGCCTTTGTTGCAATTGTTGAACTTTACACAATATATATCTAAATCAAAATGTAATCAGAAGTGCATCATACATACAATATTTTGAAAAAGAAGCATATATGTGGATAAGTGGGTTTTGTCCGCATGGGGGATCAAAGAAAATAAATGCTCGTGTCCTAAAAGACGTAACGTCCTTCCTCTCAAATAACATTGGACCTTCCAATAGTACTCAACAGTGGGGTCTGAAGTCACCAGAAGAGAAACTAGTGAAGGATGAGGTAATCAGTTATAATGAGGGGTAAAGGGGGCATATCCCAAAAGAGCTGGCAATATTTCAAAATAGCCACACAAAATCAGATCAAGGTGCAATTGCAGCCCACAATTGCCACCTGGGTAGATGTCCTAAAATTTGGTCACTAGGTACCTCGATCAAAGTGCGGCATTTAGATTTTCGGCCTAATAAATGGGTCATGGGATGGATCCCATCCAAGAGGTGGGTGCCTCAAGGGGGGACACATAGAACAACCGAACCTCAGCCTTTAACCCTTCACGGGTATCTACCTGCCTTATGGTGTTAGGAACACTTGACTTGGAGGATTTTCAGTTCCTTATTTGACAACTTCTATTGTTTTGACAATGTGAGAACCAAATAACGGGGAGTTTTTTGGATGCCTATCCCCGAAATCCTCCTAGACTAAAAAATTTCTTTTGGCACCTCCTGTGGAGGAAAACTTAGTGAGTTTTTAGAAAAAATTTAGATGTGGTTTGTTTGAGAGATTGGGGGTGTGAGCCAATCTCATTGAAATTAAATGGGAGTGGATAGTTTCGTCAAGAAAAGGGTGGGGTGTTTTGGAATCCCTTTGGAGGAAACTTACTTTGACCTCCGCATTTCAAGATGAAAACTATGTGAGTGATAAGTGACTTTTTTGTGTGAATGAGTGAAAGTGTACCATTTTTTTAATGAATTAGGTGTCACCTCGCTGCATGTGGACTTCACTTGGTCCTTACAAGTGTTGATTACCTAATTATCTAAATTCCTCTGGTACAACCTTGCATAATTCAAAAGTCCCTAGGAAACTAGCATGTGGACATGTGGGTCCTTTACTATTCCTTTAACTCCCTATTGTGATTTAATCTAGCAAAACTTTGAAACTATCCTAGATTGTGATCATGTGGGCATGTATGGGCCCGTTACAAAACCTTTAAACTTCCCTAGTGATTTAATCTAAGAAAGTAAATTTCAACACTATCCTATCTTTGTAGCATATGGGCATGTATGGGCCCGTTACAATCTTGAGATGTGTTTGAAAAATAAACTAAGAGGAGTCCCGAGGAGGCTATTTTCCTCTCCTAAAGGTTTTAGTATTTTTAAGGGAGATGAAATTTTCCTACAACCTTTTTCTAATTCTCAAGGTCGCTTTGAAACACGAGAGAAGAGCATACTAAACGATTGTTATCCAGCTTCTAGTCCCAATGCAAATTTTATGTGATTACAAATGATTCCAACTTATACTTTTAGTCAAAGAAAGCCATCCATGTGGAAAAATGAAATCAAAAGAGGAAATAATGATTTTAAACCCCCTAAGTGTCTATGTGTTTTGACTAATCCCTTTATATGGAGAGGGAACTAAGTGTGGTGCAGATTACAACATGCATGAAATCATTTTTAAGAAGGCGAGGGGCCTTCCCCAAATCACAAAAAAGCTTACAATGTGTATTTTTCTGCACAGGTGCGCAGGTCTCAGAGTAGACAGAGGTGCATTGAGTGCCTTTGCGTAGACCGAAACAAGATTTTGGGCACAGGTGCACATAACAACATAGTAATTTTGGCGCATGTGCGCATGATGTGTGATTGTGGGCCAATAAACCTGCACACAACTGACACACGATCATGAAGAAAATTATAGATGGAATTCTCTCAATTCAGCTTTGAATTGGATGTTTTGCAGGTCATCTTGGGCTGGTTAAGGTACCTACAGGTTAAATAAACCAAAAGAAGAGATAGAAAAACCCAAATGGGGTAGGAAATTGATACCTTTCCCTAGTGGAGTCGTCAATCTGTTGCGCCTCTTTCGTCACTTAAATGAGAAAAACAGAGGTGCTTACAATCTTAGTTGGGTTAGCTAAGCAAGACATTTGTAAAGGAAAGGGTTATAGAAATAAACATAAAAGAACAAACTAAGAATTAAAGTAATAAATAAAAGAACAACTAAACTATTGAGCATAAGGACATAAGAACAAAAAACCAATAAGACTCATGTCACCAATGGCAAGGATTATATTAGTGAAAGAAAACACCAAGAAGAAAGAGGATGTTGGGTCCCTTCTTCCTCCAAGGGAGGGCTCTTGGACCCCCACAACTAATCTCTTCTTACAACTTTGAAAGAAATGGTGAAAGAATCCCAAGCTAATCCACTCAAGAGGTGAGATGGATTGCCCAATGTAATGATGCTAGTATACTCTTGATGAGAAAAGAGGGTTCTCCAAGAGAATAGCAGCATCATAACCTTGCAAATGAATTCCTTGAAAATGAAGTGCACCCATGGCCTTTTTTTATAGCACCGCTTTGAGTTATTGTGCAACCAACTTATAGTGTGAAAAGAGGCTATTTAGGGCATTTTTAGGTCTTTGACCATCCACCCAGTCGGATTCAACCAAGATTTGGGTGTCAAATCAACTTGGAAGCTGAACCAAAAATGGGTGGGAGGCCGACCAATATCGTAAATGTGTCATTATCATATGTGCATGGATTTTAGCGACCACAGCCGTGTATCGTGCACATGTGCACTTTTTGTGCATTTCTGGATCGTGCATGTGCACATGCACCCTATGTAGTCATAGCACACCTTAATTTTATCACTGGTTGTATAGTTTTAGACCTTCTGGAAATGCTTTTGTGGTAATTTTGGTCCATTGGTGACCTCATAGCTGTTTGAAGCTGTTGGATTCTTGTAACCATTTGCAGATGAAATTTCAGTGATAACAAGGTGAACTTGGCAACAGGAGAAAAAATCTCACCAAAATCAATTCCCTCGACCTGGGAATAACCCTTTGCTACTAATCGAGCTTTGTATTTCTCCACTTTTCCTTCTGCATTCAACTTCTTTTTAAATACCCATTTGTTGCCAATGGTCTTTCTTCTAGTCGACAACTCCACTAGATCCCAAGCCTCATTCTTAGCCAAGGCTGCCATTTCTTTGTCCATGGCCTTTCTCCATAGATTTCCATCCTATGAATCCACTGCCTCCCTAACATTTCTACGATCATCATTAGTAATAAAGAAAGAAAAATTTGAACAAAAATCAGATGGAGTATACCTTTCCGGTAGCCTTCTTTCTTGAACTGATCTCCTCAATACTAGAGTATGAGGATCTTCTTCTTCTGATTCATGTTCTTCTGTAGAGTCTGATTCATCATCATTTAAATCAAACTCTATTTTCTCTGGTTCTTCCTTACTTGGTAGGACTCCCTATTTATCAACATACTTCATTTCTCTAAATACCACATATCAGTTATACACTACCTTCTTAGTTCTAGGTTCCAAATCTTATAACCTTTGAGACCATGTTTATATCCAATAAAGATACACTTTTCATCCTTCTTATCTAGCGTACTCATGTTTTTTTTTGGAACATGAACACATGCATCATAGCCAAATACTTTGATTTGTGTGAGCGAAGGTTTCTTACCATTCCATACCTCTTGTGGAGTCTTCTCATCCAATGCTAATGAGGGTGATCTGTTGACTAGGTAACATGCAGTACCCACTACCTCTTCCCACATTTATTGCCCCAACCGAGCACCACGGAGCATGCAGATTTCTTTTTCCATCAGAATCTTGTTCATACTTTCTACAAATCCATTATTTTGAGTTGTATATGGAGTAGTCTTCTTCCTTTCTATATTGCACTTCTTACAGAATTCTTTAAATTCATTCTCGCAGAACTCTCTGCCATTATCTGTCCTCAACACCTTAATTATTCTCTATGTTTGATTCTCAACAAGATCCTTAAACTCTTTAAACCTGTCAAAGAATTCATATTTCTTCCTAAGGAAATATATTCAAGTATTCCTCAAGAATTAATCTATAAATGAGACATAGTACATAGATTTTCCCAATGATGGGACTCGCACAGGTCCAAAAATATCATTGTAAACTAGTTGTAAAATTCCTTCTTCCTTCATTGCACTAGAGGGGAATCTTACCCGATTATTCTTCCCATATACACAATGCTCACATAAATCAAAATCCAGAGAGCAGTTAGACATACCTTCAACCATACCTTTATCATCTAGTATTCGAAGACCCTTCTCTCTTATATGCCCCAGTATTTGATTCCATGACATAACCTTTTCTCCAGAGATAGTAGAAGTTATTTCTTCTTCAAATTCAATATCAAGAACAATGGAACTATTACATCCATCACTAATAGTGCTTCCTTGTAGCTTATACAGAGTTCTAAACCGAACTTCCTTCATCAACACCATTTCTCCTAGAACCATACTGCAAGTTTCCTTTTCAAATATTATTTTAACCCCTACATCTTCCATTTTTCTTACATAAATCAAATTTCTAGCCAAACCTGGGATGTGTATAACATCAAAAGTGTTCTAATCATTCCATACATGAGCCTCAACTTGAATTTTCCTCTTTCTATGATACTGGTTTTCGAATCATCACCTAAGAAAAAGGTACCTCCATCATACCTTTCATATTCACAGAACCACTCTCTGTGGGGAGTCATATGAAAGGATGCACTAGATTCATCCAACCATGCCTCATGATCTTCATGTGTGCTTGAAGAATCCAAGTACACCTCCCCTCCTTATTCCTTATATATATTTTCCTCTGTAGAAGGAGATTCTTCAGATCCCTTCTTTTTCTCAACTTTAGGTCTACACTGCTTCTTGTAGTTCCCTTCTTTTCCACATCTCCAACATACCTTTACAAAATTTTCAAGAGATTTAGATCTACCCTTAGACTTAAATATCCTACTTCATAACTTAGATCTGTTTCTTTCCTAGTAACGTCCTCTTGCAAATAATCCGTCTGTGCTTTTTCCTTCCATATTCTTTCGTCTCATCTCCTTCGACAACAAGGATGATACCACTTCATCAAACTTCAAGGAAGTTGTATTACTACCTATGGCCACAGCTAGACTATCCCATGAGTCTAGTAAAGAACACAGTAAATTGATACATTTATCTTCATCTGAAATTTTAATATGAACATATACTAACTTACTTACCACAGTATTGAAGGCGTTCAAATGATCTGCCACCAAGTCTGCATCTCTCATCCTCAGGTTATACAGCTTCTTTCTCAGGAATAGTTTATTTACTAGGGACTTAGAATGATACAACTTCCCCAAATTATCCCATAAATCCTTGATTGTAGCTTCCTCTGACACATTCAGTAATACTGAATCTAAAAGACACATTCGAATTGTGATCTTTGCCTACCAATCCAACATTTTCCAGTCATTTGTCGAAGTTCCTGTAGGTGCAGTACTTAGATCTACCGCGATCCACTAATCTCTGTCCACCAACATATCTTCCATCTTGAGATTCCAAAAATCAAAAATTTTCCCATTAAACTTTTTGATATCCATTTTTGAATTGCTCACCATTTCTTTTCACCTGAAAAATCAATACCACAGATCTCCCACTGTAACAAAGCTTATCACAATCTTGAGCAAAACCCTTGACGAAAAAGGTGTCCCCCTGAAGCCAACAAATCTATGATACCAAATGTAGATTTTCACCTTGTACAATATTTAATGCAAACATATTTTTAGTAAAAGAACAGAAAATATACAATGGCAAATACAAACATTACATAGACATTTTTCCCATAGAAACCCAAAC
Source organism: Picea engelmannii (assembly GCA_009831015.1). NCBI lineage: Eukaryota > Viridiplantae > Streptophyta > Pinopsida > Pinales > Pinaceae > Picea > Picea engelmannii. Next base: position 431,659 of record ML783667.1, read on the forward strand.
TAGGAAAACCAACATACTCTATATTCATTCATAGTGATACATTGTTTACAATACAATATACATATAGGATCCATCGACATCCAAAAACATAACCCAATGACCTGGATTAGTCAACAACCCTAATTCCTTAACCGAAAATAGAAAACCATCGGCAAAAACCATGTGCAAAAAAATGCTCAACAATGAACACAAAAATCGAGGCAACACAAAAAATGAGGCAAAAATGTGACACTACTATGCGTGTAAAGAATATAACACATACCCAACATGTTTGACCCTATCAAATGGAAAATAATTATCATATGAAATGTATGGTTTGATGAGAAGTATTCTTGCATCAAGTTGTTTAATGCCTCCCCTAGATTGTTGCAAGATGATCAATTTGATGTTGTTTCCGAACATGATTCTCCTATTCAATTTTTCAATCCTTGTATTGGACAGTCAAACTTTGTTCTTGTTTTGAATAGACTGTCGACCTATAATTCAATTAGTCCATCGATATTTGTTTCAACTGGTCCACCATCTCCATCAAATGAAATTGCTTCTACTTTTGATCCACCTTCTATAGTGAACAATAGTTCACCTATTTCTTGTCTACCCAGATGGGATGCAAATATACTTGACATTGATAGACCTGGCATCAATGATATTGCCTCTGGATGATAAACTCGAAGTCAAAGGAAACATTCCAACATTGAATTATTGACTAGTGTACTTGAAACTTCTGATCCTATTACCTACTCAGTTGCCCAAGGATGACCTGAATGGGAACATGCTATGTAGACATAAAATGATTCTTTGTCGAAGAATCACACCTAGGATGTAGTTCCCCGACTGGAAGGAAAGAATTTTGTTAAGTGTTCAGGGGTCTACAGGACCAAATTCACCTTTGAAGGTGTTGTTGAGTGACATAAATCTCGCATGGTTGCAAAGGGATTTTCTTAACAAGAGAGTATCAACTACATTGATACCTTTTCTCCTATTGCAAAGATGTACTATGTTTAATTGATTCTTTCACTTGCTGCTCAATTTGGATGGAAAATCCATCAAATGGGTGTGAAGAGAAATTTTATTCATGGAGACCTATATGAATAAATTTTCGTGGACTATCCTCCTAGTTTTGTGGCATATTCTAACTTAGTTTGTCGACTCAAAAATTCATTTTATGGTTTGAAGTAAGCTCCCCGAGCTTGGTATGCTAATATTGAAATTTTCTTTCTTCGAATTGGTTTCAAATGTTGTGAATCTAGTCATGGCTTGTGTCTAATCCATAGAAATTGAGACATATTTTTTTTAAATGTTGATGACATTTTCGTTACTAGCAATAATATTGATCTCATTCTTAGATTGAAGAAACAACTTTTTAACTTGTTTGACATGACATATATTGGTAATCTACATTATTTTGTAGGTCTTCAAATATTGCCATTATGTGATGGTTTTTTAATTTCTCTATATAAATATGTAATGGATCTTTTTATGCATTTTAATATAGAATATTGCAATCCATGTGCTACTCCTTTCCAATCTGGAGTCTAGCTCAAGAAAACTTGTAAAAATCCCAAATTTGGTGCTACACATTATCGACAATTTCTCAGTAGTTTTATTTTTCTTACTCATATTTGACCTAACAATTCCTTTGTTGTTAGTGTGGTTTCTCAGTTTATGTAGGACCCTAGAGAAATACAATGGAAATCACTCAAATGAATTGTCTTCTATCTCAAGGGTAACACTCATTTTGGTATCAAGTATTGTTGAAGTTCATGTTCGATCATCGACTTCACTGACTTTGACTCTGTTGGTGACAATGATGATAGGGATTCCACTTCTGGCTATGTGTTTCACTTTAGCACTGGATCATTGGTGTGCTCATGATATAAATATAAGGTGGTTTCGGTCTCCTTATCGACTACAAAAGACAAATATCATGGAGTGTTTCATGCAGGTGATGAGGCAGTCTGGATTTGCAAACTTCTAGGTGAACTTGGCTTTCTTGTTCAAACCTTGACTACAATCTACTATGAAAATCAGAGTGTGTTGTGGTAAATTTACCCCTATGGAAAGGATAAATCCCCCTTGGTTAAATAACTCTCTTTGATCCAAGATATAAGAGAAACAAATGGTGTACTAATTCCCCCCTAGACCTATTTCAACAATTAGAATGATAAGAGAATAATATATGACTTACCTTTCTACGTCGCTTGTCCTTGCTACTCCAACCTTTTTATATTGATGTTGAAGATTCTTGGTGCAAGGAACTGATGCGGTATGCCCTCGCCTAGCAATCTGCACTCACCAGGACCTTCTTCGTCTTTGGCTCGAAGAGATGTATCACTCTTCAATCCCGTTTCGGGACTTTTCTGCACCCATAGGATCCTCCTGGTGATCTCCCACTCCGTTTCGGGAAATCGGAGCTCGTGAGTTTACAAGTTCAGCGCTCACTATATCGGGTCTTTTGCTTCCCCGAACCCCGATGGTCAAAGGGTCAACATTTCTTCCTTATCGGGGATTTCCCTATCAGGAAATCGCTACCCGCGATGTCAAAAACTTGAACTTACAATCCCCGATGCCCGATGTGTCGATCTCCGATGCACATGTGGACTTGGGCCTTCCACCTTCAAACTCTGATACAGCTCCACCTGTACTCCACTAAACCTCGTGGTCCCACTCAACCATGTCACTTTCTTCTCTCGTGCGATCGGGAATCGTGGGATCGCAGTTTCATCGATCGAAATTCCTTTGTGTTGAAAAACCCCAAATGTCGAATCTCGACCTTTCAGGATCTGATGCCACCTGTCCCCTAGCGACTGATGGCTCCGATTAATTCGAGAAATCACTACTCGCGATTTCAATGAGTATAATCTCTCACCTCGTCAATTGCCGAAGGTCGAACTCCAATGGGCTTTGGTCCTCCCCTCCTACGCCTAAGGATTAAACCTCGCGCAACTTCTCCAAGATCTAATGGTCAGTGGGATCTCGCGACTCTATCCAGCGAACCCTGGCCGTTAATTCTCCCCCTTGAAGATTTCTTTTGCTCCAAAGCTCCTTTTCTCTTCGAACCTCTCCCGAGTCTGTTCCACAGTTTTTTTTTTCCACGAAAGGAACTATCCCTCCTGAGCTTTTTCAACTCTGATTCCTTCAAGGAAATGTATGCACACGCATTGCGCTTCACGCTCACCAGCTTCTCAAGTGGAGAATTCTTTAGACTCTGTGCACATCCTGCAACAGTAGTCCTTAGCTCTTCTCTCAGAATCACAACCCTGAGACCTTGTCTAGCCTGCGCACACCTTGCATGGCTCTAGTGCCAACCCTGCACTTCTGAGGTGAATAGATACAAAAGCTATCTCCAAACAAACCCTACAGTCACGCACTCCTTGCGGACAAATTCCACTACACTCTTTGTAGGAATTCTCTATCTCGCTTGGAGAAACAATTGAAACTCATTCACTCAGTCTCTCAGATTTCAAATCAACCATGAAATCACATACACAGCATATAAAAGAAAATTCTTGACAGAAAGAAAACATCCATGAGCATAATATCAACACAGAGAAACAACGCAAAGCATGAAATTGAATCGAAATCTCTCTTCTATTAATTCAATCTGTACATGGGTTTTCTCGACAAGTTCTCTGCTCTGCTCTTCTTGATCTCAATACTCCTGTTACAATGTACAAATGAGGGTGCCTATATTCCGTTTCCCTCTCGAATTCTACAACTATCAAATCTATAATCAATTCCTATCTAACAAAATTAATTCTAATAAATGACTTCCTATCTACTAAGGACGAGAGCATATCTGCTCAAGGTCCCCTTTACAATACAAGTGCACTTCTTTATGAATGCTTTCATTAAAGGTCGGCGCAACACTTTCAAAGCAATTCAAAAATATATGTGTTGGCGCTGTCCAGCTGTTTTCTCTAAATGTGTTGGCTCGCTTGATGAGTGAGTGATGCTCCTGCATCAGGAACAAAACAAAACCTCCTTCTTCCACACTATATTGTAAAGAAGAAATGGATCTATCTATGATGAATTAAACAACAATAGAATTCCATATAGTGAACACATAGACATGAGAGGAATAGTCCAAGTTATGTATTAATGGAAACAAAATAACAATGAAGAACTTACATTGTCAATCTCAATGTTGCAGCAGATCCTCCAAGATCTTTTGTCTAGCCCTTTGGGTCTCACACAGTCATAACTATGATGCTTTCAATTCTCCTCCTTTTTCATCAAGTATGGCCTCCATTGTATAGGCATTGACGCATCACAACCATAAGATAATTTTGATGAGATGATGTGGTGAAATGAGGGTTTTCCTAAGCCAAAAATGTTGACCTTTCCTTAAATAAGGGGTAGCTCAAACCAATCCCTTAACCAATTGAAATCTCTCAGAAACAACCTCACAGATCAGGGCATGATGGTTGTATCTAATTCATCATCCCCCCTCCCATAATTGTACATAGGGAGATGAAAAAGGTATTATCACTCCCTAATACACTCTTAGGGAGTGATGATGAATGTTTATCCCTCCTTGTATATGGGAGGTGATGAAGCTCAAACAAGGCTAAAACGCAAAGAAAAAGGTAGTATTTTGACCTCTAACTGAAAGGTTTCCCTTCCAAATTGTCTATGGGCCATGAAAAAAAATAATTCATGATGATGAAGTTGTGACACTTAAGTGCGGCACTTGTTGATGTGCGACACATAAGTTCAATACTTAGGTGAAACATTTGGTGTGTGACACCTAGGTGTATAATAGCTATGACACTTAAGTGTGACATTTGGTAGTGAGACACTTAAGTGTGGAACAAATTTCTTTTGTGGTAAATTCCCCCCTACATATAGGTGAAACCACCCTTGGATAAATAACCCTCTTTGATCCAAGATAGAAGGAAAACCTATTTCAAGAATTAGAATGAGAAGAGAAATATGGATGACTTACCTTACTACATCGATTTTCTTGCTACTCTAGCCTTTAACATTGATGTCCAAGCTCCTAGGTGCAAAAAAATTCCTACAAGGAACAAAATGAAACCTCCTTATTCCACACTATATTTTTAAGAAGAAACAGATCTATCTATAATGAATTAAATAACAATAGATATTCATGTAGTGAACACATAGGCATGAGAGGAATAGGCCAAGTTATGTTTTAATGGAAAATAAATAATAGTGAAGCACTTACAATCTCAATATTGACATTGTAGTTGATCCTCCAAGATCTCCTATGTATCCCCTTATGTATCACACAGTCATAAGTATGGTTCTCTCAATTCTCCTCCCTTTCACTCAAGTATGGCCTCCATTATATAGGTATTTAGGAATCACAACCATAGGATAGTTTTGAGGAGAGGATGTGGTCAATGGAGGATTTGTCTCAACCAATAATATTGACCTTTCCTTGAATAGGAGGTAGCTCGAAACAATCCCTTAACCAAATGAAATCTCCCAGAAACAACCTCACAAATCAAGGCATGATGGTTGCAACTACTTCATCTCCCCCCCCCATAACTATGCACAGGGTGATGACCAAGGGATTATCACTCCCTAATACACTATTGGGGAGTGATGATCAGGGTTTATCAACCTCCAACTCAAACATTTCCCTTCCATAATTTTTAGGGGTCATGACAAACATTTCTTCATGCCGATGATGAAGTTGTGACACTTAAGTGAGACACTTGGTAAAGTGTGGCACTTAAGTTCGACACTTGGGTGTGACATTTGGTGTGAAAAACTTAGATGTATAATAGTTGTGACATTTAAGTATGACATTTGGTCGTGCAACACTTAGGTGTGTAATAGGGTTCTGTTGTGATAAATTTCCCCCTGTCGACAGGTGAAAAACCCCTTGGATCAAGACCCCTCTTTGATCCAGGACAGAAGGAAAACAAATGGTGTACTACTTTCCCACTAAACATATTTCAAAAATTAGAATGAGAATAGAAGGATGGATGAATTACATTTCTATGTCGATTTTACTCTTTTCTCCATCCCTTGATATTGATGTCCAAGATCCTAGGTGCAAGCAAAGTCTCAGAAGGAATGAAATGAAGCCTCCTTCTTCCACTCTATAATACTAAGCATAAACATATCTATCTACAATGAATTAAAAAACAATATACATGCATATAGTGAACACATAGGAATGAGATGAATAGGGCAAGTTATGTATTAATGGAAAGAAAATAACATTTAATCACTTATAATATCAATCTTGAAGTTGAAATAGCTCCTCCAATCAATGTTTTCCATACCCTTGGATCTCACACATTCATAAGTATTATGCTCTCAATTATCCTCCTTTTCACTCAAGTATGGCCTCCATTATATAGGAAATGAGGCATCACAACCATAGGAATTTTGACGATGTCGTCAAATGAGGATTTCTATCAACCAACAAGATTAACCTTTACTTGTATAGAGGTAGCTCGAACCAAAACCTTAACCAATTGAAATCTCTCGTAAACAACCTCACAAATCAAGGCATGGTGGTTTTAACTACTTCATAGGCCCCCCATAACTATGCATAGGGGGATGAACAAGGGATTATCACTCCTTAATACAATCTTGGGGATCAATGATCAGGGTTTATCCCTCCTTGTATATGGTAGGTAGGTGACGAAGCTAAAACAATCCCAAAACTCAAAGAAAAAGGTATTATTCGGACCTCCAAATTTGCTATGGGTCATAACAAACACTTATTCATGGTGATGATGTTGCAAAACTTAAGTGTGACACTTGTTAAAGTGAGACACTTAAGTGGGAAATTTGGTAGTGTGACACTTTGGTGTGTAACAAATTCCCCCTAAAGTGTGAGGTCGGAAGAAAATTTGATGGTCGAAACATTTTACAAAAATACGTATGTGAGGGTGTTGGACTAGGAGAGTTGGGTGGAAGTTGCAAACGAGGATAAAAAAAAAATTACATATCATCTCCAAGGTAGGCATACCCATGCTCAAAATACACTAACTTAAAGCATGGTCATTTACTAATACATTGCAGACCCATGAAAGAACTCACTAAGGATATGGCCACCATACATAAAATGTGGATCCATATATCCATAAATCATTCAATTCATAGCCACAAAAGAATACACAGTGGAGCTACGATATGAAAAAAAACATATCCATGGACCAATACAAAGTGGATCTATGTGATAGTATATATATATATATATATATATATATATATATATATCAATAAGATCACCATCATGATGATCATACTGGAATCTTATAAATACTCAAATACTATCCATCATAACCTGGGTACCTGAGCAGTTCCCAGGGTATTCGTCTGGATCCTGAAATGGTATGATTCTAGTGATGTGAATAGATGTGTTATTGTTGAACATGGTACAAACCACTTGATTACTGGTCATTGATGTATATTATTAACAAGTGCGATGGAAATCACCAATGATAACAACGACTCCCAAGATACCCTAGTACATTCCAGGGAATGTGAATAAATGATATGAATTCAAACATCCATGGAATCATTCGATAAGAGGCCAATTATCTAAACCTAATGTTGAAAGCAAGCAGACCTTCCATTGAGGCATGCAGGTTCCAAGGTATTAATTGGTTTCTAAGACTAATTCCTAGATAATGTTTTGAAGTCAATAGGAACAGACTCATTGAAGGAGGGAAATGATGTGTACCCCATCATTGACATGAAACTAACACAGAAACGTTATGTAAGATGACAGATCAAATGAGCATAGAATAAAATGAGGATGAAGGTTGGTAATAATGCAGAGCATTTAATTTGGGATGAAACTTCCCTTAAACATTATGAGGCATGACAAAAGACTTGGCAACATTGAATCAATTGAGAGATAGACCAAAACATAGTGAGACAATCATTGGGGAACTCTCCGAGTGAGCTGAAGGAGTATAATGAATCATGGGATTGGTATGAATTATAGACAAGTAGATTACCCAACTATATGACAAGACATTAAAAGGTTCCATGTTCAAGGGTGATAATGAAAAAATGCCAGAATTATTTCCAAAAAACTGATCCACTTCCCTCAATTTTTTCCTCACATCTGAAGACCCCCTCGGGAATCTCAGTACCCATAGGTGCAGACTTAACTATAAATACTTTTCACAACCTAATTATGGAGTTGTTCTCATTCTAATATCGGGCCCAAAATCATCAATTCTCGCACCATACCTCTCTGTGCTTTATCCATCCACACGACCCTAGGTTGTGATCGAGTGCTTATTCAATTATGCACTCCCACTTTGGTACAAATCCCTTTTACTTACCTCCCATGATGAATAACTAGAAACCATGGTCTTACTGGAACATTGGAGCACTATAATTTTCACAATTTTTGAACTCAATATTACCATAGAGTCTGATCCAGTGAGTTAAACTATGAGAAAGTTCTAAAGCCGCGAACAATGTAGACTGTTGATTGAGATTTCAAACAGATGATTGGATATTCCTTCTGATTACACCTCATGTCAGCTTCCAAGTGGTAGCATAAATGAAGATGACATATATCGGCACCAAATCACCGGATTTCCACTCACAACGCATTAACAATACCCCAATCCAGTGTGATGTGGCACTCAACCATGTGGACCTGCTGACATGGACTTGCCACATGTCACTATTGACTAGGATACCACATGTCACCTCGATATATGACTTTCACATGCTCCAATGGCTAAATGTACTTTCAGACATGTTATCCTCCATGTGGGCCACGTGTCACTCCTTGAGTGGTTGCATACATATGCTAACATATGTTGGGATTGGAATGTTGAACCTTTTTCCTATGCTTAATCTTCTTCTCGTTTGATCTTATAGGTTAAATTCTAAGCGCTTTCATTGATATGATATGACTAATGCTCATCGACCTGACCCTGGATTCAATGGTCACATATTTCCCCATTACCAAACTATTAGGACTTTTAAAATTCACTCTTGCTTATATGCTCCTGATCCGATAAGGATCTCCAATCACTATGGACCTATATTAAGATCCAACGGCTCAGATCTAACTCTACCTTCTCCATTCAATCACTTGTCTCAATAATTCAATGAAAAATGTGTTGATTAATTGGGTTGGTTTCATTGATGTCAACCCTTGAAGAAAGTTTGGTAGAAAATTTTGGTATCCCTAGAGGTGTGGATAAGTAGCCCATGTTTTCTTGAGGAATAATGTAATGAAGATCCGTGAATTTGTAGGACATACTATCATAGATGGATAGTACATGTCATGTCGTTTCTAGTGATATATGGTATGTCACGTAGTTCACCACGATTGAGGATATATGGCTTAGTGAAGTTGGAGAACCATCATGAGTAATATCGAAACCCCTAGAAGGTCAAAGAAGTAAATTATTCTAGAAGCTCCTAGAAGAAGTTTACTAGTCAAAGTGGTTGTAGCTAAGAGTTAATCATGGGTAAATTTGTCACAATAAGAAAATAATTAAAAATATATTAGTTGCAACAAGGAGTGGTGAGTTTACTATTTATGTTAAAGTGGCTGCAAGTGGGAAAAGTGGTTGAAAGTGGGTTATCCCTAAAAGATGAAAGTTGGGTAAAATAGTTAGAAGATAACCCCTAAAGGAAGCTACTTGGAGAGTATAAATAAGAGAGAAAGGGTCTCTCATTATCACCTAATTTTGTATCATATTGAATATCTATTTTTTGAAATTTTTTGGGAAGGTATCAGTGACAAATCTATAGCGATGAGTCTGAAGCAACGAAAACATTGTAATATTAAAGGGTCGAGACTGTGGGTACTGAACTACAATTTTACTGAAGACATCCACAGGTTGTAGTAACAGAAGGGAGTGGACATCTGTGAGCCACAGTGGGACAAAATGCGAATACCCGCAGGTTTACTGAAGACAGATCGCATATATGTTTCCAATATGAAAAAGAAGATTTGATCTATCATCAGTGACAAGTTGCAGAGATGAGACGCGGTTACATAAAGGTGTGATAGTATTCAGGTATGGCATATCAAGATACAAGATCAAAAAGGTGTATTACATGATTGGATTTTTTTGATAGCTTGAGGTATGGTCATATGAGGGTTAGTAGATTCCTTGGGATATCATTGGATGTATGATATATGTTGCATAAGGCAGATCTACAGAGGTACAAGGCCAATATACTTTATGTTTGTCAGTTGCACACTTTGTTGGGATATATTTAAGGAACTTGCTAGTACAAGGTTGAGGTATGGTTTTGTGAACTTGGGTCTTTTTCTAAAGGTTTCATTAGTTGTATGGTTCTTTCTGAGGTAGATATGGTGAAGTATATTGTTGGTGCGCTTAGTTTGATTTATTGACATATATTATCATGCATTGTGAGAAGCATTTGTCTGTGTTTTTGGTATATGATGGAGTGGTACATGTTTGAGGGTTTATGGTTGAGACATAGTATGGGTTGGATTTGCATAATAGTGAGGGTTTGTTGAATGGTTAATGTAAGAGGTGATTATATCACATGATTTCATATATGCATATGTGTGAACCTAGTACATGGTTGTGTTGGATATACTTGGATATTGGATGAGTATTGTTTCTTTTAGATCATGCATTTTGTTAGCAGATACAGAGTGATCAGATAGTGACAAAGAATTAGACATGGACATAGACAGAGTGGCATAGAAAAAATTTGTGATACTAGTAGATATTTGTGATATTCCACGAGTTGAAAAAAACATAGGAATAGATACCCACGAGTTGCATTAAGGAAATGCATGGACATCCTCATGTTTCAAAATAGAAAGTTCGTAGATCTGCAGGAAAGTTTGAAGAAGATTGGTATAGTTCGAAACAAGATTTTAGTGGCAGTTGTGACAATGACAGACTGGATTCAGTGATAGTGACAGGTTGTCTACATTTGGCATTTATACTTCAGGGCAGTTTTGATTGGGCAAGGATAGGTGGTTGTAGCCACCTTTCGGTTGTAGCTAGAGAACATAGGGGGTTGTAGCCCCCTTCTAGTTGGAGCCAGAGAATTGGGGAGTTGGAGATTCCCTCAAGTTGTAGCCATAGAATATAGGGGATTGGTGCCTCCTTCCAATTGCAATGAGAAAAAAAATGAAGCTGGTGCTTCCAATGAATGTACTTCTTAAATACATGTAAGAAAAATCATTCTGTGGTTTTCTCTCACATTGGGTTTCCACGTAAAAATATCGGTGTATTGTGTATGTGTGTGATTGCTCATTGTTCATGGTTTATTTATTTTTCACTTGTTTAATGATATTGGTAAATTGATCATAAGGATAAAAACACTTGTATATATTGTGGTTAAAAATGATTAAAAATTAATATCATTGATTCACCCCCCCTCTCGTTAATCAGACAATTGGATCAGAGAAGTTCCTTCAAAAGGAAGTTTAACAACTGGAAGGAGATGATGGATTACTCTAATATTGGGATTCCACAATTTCATGGATATAATTCTTCCTTATGGAGGAGAAGAGTGAAGACACACATACATGCACTAGGTTTTCATGTTTGGTGATTAGTGGTAGATGGATACAAAGCACCAACGAGTCCTCCAATAGATAAAGATGGAAAGAAACTTGAAGAAAATAATTCAAGGGCTACAAGTTCACTCTTGAATGGTCTGACTAAATCAATATACACCAAGGTTATGCATTGTGATTCAGTGAAAGAAATTTGGGACAAATTGAAGAATATATACAAAGGAGATGATAAAGTCAAGGAAGCTAAACTTCAAATTTTCAAATAAAATTTTGAAAAACTAAATATGAATGAAGATGAAGACATAAAAAACTACCTTATACAAGTTGATGAAGTAGTAAAAAAATATCAAGGGTCTGGGAGATGAGATATAGGAACATGTTATTGCAAAAAAGGCATTGAGATCTCTACCAATGAGACTTGATCCAAAATATTTTAGCACTAGAAGAGAGAGTGGACCTAGCTACACTAACCATGGATGAGTTTCATAAGACACTGACAGCTTACGAGATGATAACAGAGCAAGACAATCCATTTACAAAGGAAGAAACATTCAAATCATCTAAGAAGACAAAACAAAAGGATAAGAAAAAGGCAAAGTCATATAGTAGCAACAGTGATACCTCAGGAGATGATGAAGAAGTAGCCAACTTTGTTAGAAGGATGAAAAAGGGAACCAAAAAATATAGAGGTAATCTTCCATTGATTTGTTTTAATTGTGATGGTATTGGTCATTTTTATAATAAATTTCCCCATAAGAAAAATAAAATAAATGAAGAAGATGATTCTAAGAGAAAGCAAATACAAAAAGGAAAAAGAACCGATTTTTGTTTTTCAAGAAAAACCTTTTCACCAAAGAAGACAGATCCTCATCAAATGAAGATGAAGTTAGTGATAGTGATAAAAAAATGTTCTATCCATGGTAGTAGAAGACTCTAATGAACAAGGAACCAAAGAATAATATGAAGAGACATAATTTGATTACAGAGAAGAATTGTTGAGTGCCATAAAAGTTATAAAAAGGGAAAAGAAGAAAAACAAGTCACTATAAGAAGAACTAAAAAGAAAAGAGGGAACTCAAAATCCAAACTCCTAAGAAATAGATAAGATGATCACTAAATTAAAAATCCAAGTATAAGAACACAAGATAATTGAAGAAGAACTCAAAGAATGGTTAGAAGAAAAAGACAGAATCATTGGAAATTTGGAAGCAAAGATTATCACATTGAGAAAATACCTTCAGAACAAAAGCATGCAGAAAAACTCTAAATTTTTGGATGAGATTATTAGTAGTCAAAGGAAACATCATGATAATTCTAGACTTGGATACAACCAGACAAAAACAGGCACAAATTCCAAAACAATAGATCAAGAAACAAAGCAAAGAAGCTATGTAGAGACAGTCAAAGGATCCAATGAAATGGAAGAAGACAAGACGCTTAAAAAGGAAGATCAAAGATATACTCCACCTCCAAGAAGATTCATAATTCAAAATCAGTAGCAGTCAGAAGTAAAAATATCTCGAGAATAAGAAGGATTAATAAAAGCAATACCATTTAGAATATATCCAGTTCCCAGGTATCAATCAATTTTTATTGGATTATGTTATTCATGTAATAATTTTTGGCACAAGGTTGTGAATTGCAGAGACAATGATAGAAACATAAACAAATATGAATTATATACAAGAAATGCTTATTCAAGAAGGCATAATGAAATGCATAGAAGAAACTACAACAGGTGTGAATCTTTGAGTACCAAAATGGAATGCTACAAGTGCAACAACTTTGGGACACATGGCCAAAGATTGTAGAATGACAGTTCCTCCAAGATAATCACAACATAATAATAATATTCATAGACATGAAACACAAAGAATATGGGTAAGAAATCAGAATCAGTGCAACAATGAAGAATGCACACTCGCTCTACAAGCTCAACACAAGAAACGCGGTTGGTATGTTGACAGTGGTTGTTCAAAGCACATGACATGTGATAAGGACATGTTTCTAACTTTGAAAAAGGAAAGAGATGGATTGGTCTCTTTTGGAAATGACAACTCAGCCAGAATCATTAGAAGAGGCACAATAAAGATTGGAAGTAAGGATGCCAAGGTAGAAAAGTTTCTACTAGTGGAAGATATGAAACACAATCTTCTGAGTGTAACTCAAATGTGTGACCAAGGTCACAAAATTTTGTTTGATTTCACAAAAATGCGAGATAAGAAAAGAGTATTTAGGCATAGTGGTGGCAAAAATTGTGAGAACTCCAAGCAACATATATGTACTAAGTGAAATTGGAAAATAAAAGTGTTTTTTAGGAAAGGAAGATGAATTTTGGTTATGGAACAGATGAATGGGTCACATAAACTTTGATAATCTTGTCAAGATCAACATAAAGGAAGAATTAAGAGAATTTCCCTAGATCATGAAGCCAACAACTACATTATGCAATCATTGTCAACAAGGAAATAAAACAAAGATCAAGTTAAAATCAAAGGAATACTCCACAACAATACCACTGGAAATTGTGCATACTAATCTAGTTGGATAGAATAGAAAAAAATGTTTGAAAGGTGAGAAATACTTTATGCTATTAGTTGATGATTATACAATAATAATTTCATGCTTTTTTCTCAGGAAGAAGTCAGAGGCATTTGAGAACTTAAAAATGTACAAGGAGATGGTTGAAAATAAAATAGATTCGAAAATCAAATGTTTGAGATCGAACAATGGAGGGTATTTTACCTCAAAGGAACTTATGGAATTCTGTAGTAATCATCGGATAAAGAGGCAATTCTCCATTTCCAGGACACCAAAATAAACTGGGGTCATTGAAAGAATGAACAAGACAGTATAGGAAATGGCATGAACTATGTTAATGGATTCCAAGTTGACAGATGTTTTTTGGGTACATGAAATGCATACAAAAATTCACATTTAGAACAAAGGAATGCTTAGAAACAACAGTGATAAAATTACCTACGAGCTATGGAAAGGAATACCAACGAATTTGAAGAATTTTATATCTTTTGGAAGCAAATGAAACATTAAAAGAGAAGATGGAAAATGGGAAATTTTGAATCTCATGTTGACAAAGGTATACTTGTTGGATACTCGAGCATAAGGAAATAATACAAATGCTTCAATATAAGGCTCAACAAAATTTTGGAAAGTATAAATTTAACATTTGATGAGACAAGTGGACATAGGATAAAAGAATAAAACAAGGATTCAATGGAATAGGTTCATGAAGATGAATTAAAGGAAGAAGAAGTAGCAGAAGAGGAAGAACAAGTAAACGAACAAGAAGTAGAAACATCTTCAAGTACCTAAAAAGACACCTAGAAAATGAATACAGAAGAATTATCCATCAGCATGGATTATCGGGAATAAAGATGCAAGATTTGAAACTAGAAGAAGAATTTGTTCACCAAAACAACTGCACCTAGCTCTATTGTCTACAATTGAGCCAAATAGTTTTGAAGAAGCCAACAATGATGAATTATGGATCAAATCCATGGATGAAGAGTTAGATAAAATAGATAAGAATGACACTTGGGAATTGGTTCCAAGGCCAAGGAAAAATAATGTGATCGGTACAAAGTGGGTTTTTAGAAACAAATTGAATGAAGATAAACATATTACTAGGAAAAAAGACAGATTGGTATGTAAAGGATACGATCGAGTTGAAGGTATAGACTTTGAAGAGAAGTTTTCCCCAGTTTCCAGAATGGAAGAAATCATATTGATCCTCACTTATGCGTGCTCCAAGAATATTAAAGTGTATCAGATGGACGTGAAATCAACCTTCCTAAATGGGGATCTAAAGGAAGAAGTATAAATTGAGCAACCAAAAGGATTTCAATTTTCAAAGAATGAAAATTATGTTTAAAGGTTGAAGAAGGCCTTGTATGGTCTCAAATAGGCCCCCAGAGCATGGTATTCCATAATGGATAGATACTTATAGTAGTAAGGATTCAGTAAAGGAAATGTAGACAACAACCTCTACATTAAGGTAAATCAAGATAGTATTTTATTAATTGAATTTTATGTTGATGATATTATCTTTGGAACTGATGATGACAAGATGAGCCGAAAATTTCCAAAGGACATGCAGAATGAGTTCGAGATGTCATTGCTTGGAGATTTATATTTCTTCTTGAGTCTTCATATATGTCAAAGAAACGAACACATTTTTTTCTCTCAGACCAAGTATATCAGAGAAATGCTAAAGAGTTTTGGAATGGAAGATTGAAATCTAGTCAGTATTCCCATGCAAACCATTTGCAATTTAAGTAAAGATAATGATTCAAAGGCTACTGATTAGAGAAAATACAAGTCAATGATTGGAAACTTACTTTATGTGACAAAATCCAGACCAGATGTGATGCAGCCAGTTAGATAGGTGGCACAATTTCAAGCAACACCAAAGGAATCACATGTTTTGACAGTAAAGAGGATATTCAAATATATCAAGGGTACAAAAGAGTTTGGATTATGGTATCCAAAAAGGAAGGATCTATCACTTGTTGCCTACACAGATGCAGATTGGGTAGGTTCCATTCATGATTGAAGTACAAGTGGAGAAAATTTATACTTGGATGAGTGTTTGGTATCTTGTCTAAGTAGGAAACAATCATCAGTATCATTGTCTACAACCGAAGTAGACTATATTGTAGAAGAAACATGTTGTACATATGTCATATGGATGAAAAAAACATTGAAAGATATACGAATTGAGTATGATGAATCCATTCTGATATTTTTTGATAACATATGTACCATCAATATCTCAAATAATCCAGTGATGCACTCCAAGATGAAGCACATTCCAATAAAATTTAATTTTTTATGAGAATAGGCTGTAGAAAATAACAATAGAGTTGAGTATCTTGGGACAAAAGAGAATATTGAATATATCTTTACAAAACCTCTTCCACGAGAAGCTTTTGAGTATATTCTCTAGAAACTCATAGTAGTTTCTTCCCCACGATGAGTTTTGAATTTTTTTCTTATATGTCATATATTTACATGAGGAAGCACCATGAAGAGGACATAGAACAGTTCAAATAGGGGGAGAAGCCCCAATGAGAGTTCAGACAGGGGGAGTAGTCCCAAAGGAAGTTATCCTTTTCCATTGATGTCAAAAGGGGAAAGATTGGTCATATACATGGAGAGACATGATTCTAGGGGGAGAAATGATCGCATGGGGAGCATGAGAACCACGAATTCAGTATTGTAATAAGAAAATAATTAAAAATAAATTAGTTGCAACAAGAAGTGGTGAGTTTACTATTTATGGTAAATTGTTGAAAGTGGGAAAAGTGGTTGAAAGTGGGTTAGCCGTAAAACAAGGAACTTGGGTAAAATAGTTAGAATATAATCCCTAAAGGAAGCTACTTGGAGAGTATAAATAAGAGAGAAAGAGTCTCTCATTAGCACCTATTTTTTTAGCATATTGAATATCTATTTTGTGAAATGTTTTGGGTAGGTGTCATTGGCAAATCTATAGAAGTAATTCTGGAGTAGTGAAAAAGTTGCAGGATCGAAGGGTTGAGATGGTGGGTACTAAACTAGGGTTTTATTGAAGACATCCACACGTTGCAGTACCAGAAGGGAGTGAACATCTGTGAGCCATGCTGGGAAAAATCACGGATACCCGCGGGTTTACTGAAGATCGAGCATTGATATGTTGCCAAATCTAAAAAAGAAGATCTGATCTATCATCAGTTAAAAGTTGCAGAGCTGAGAAGTGGCTACAGGAAGGTGTGATAGTATTCAGGTACAAAATATAAAGATACAATATCAAAAAGGTATGTTACATGATTGGAATTTTGTGATATATTGAGGTATGGTCATATGAGGGTTAGTATATGCCTTGGGATATCATTGGTTGTATGATATATGTTTCATAAGGCATATCTACAGTGGTACAATGATAGTATACTTTCTCTTTGTCATTGACACTCTTTGTTGGGATATATTTAAGACATTTTCTAGTACATGGTTGAGGTATGGTTTTTTGAACTTGGGTATTTGCCTAAAGATATCATTAGCTGTATGGTTCTTGTTGAGGTAGATCTGGTGAAGTATATTCTTGGTGCACTTATTTTGATTTATTGACATATATTGTAGTGCATTGTGAGAAGCATATGCCATTGTTTTTGGTATATGATTGAGTCGTACATGTTTGATAGTTTATGGTTGAGACATAGTACAGGTTGGATTTCCATAAAATTGAGGGCTTGATGTATGGTTAATGTAATAGCTTCTTATATCACATGAGTTCAAAAAGACATATGTGTGAAACTAGTACATGATTGTGTTAGATCTACTTGGATATGGAATGAGTATTGTTTCTACCATATCAACTAGTTTTTGAGAAGATACAGAGTGATTAGACAGTGACAGAGACTAAGACCGGGACACATACATAGTGACAGAGACAATGTTTGTGATACTAGTAGAGATTTGTGCTAGTCCACAAGTTGTAGCAAATAGAGGAGTCGATACCCGTGAATTGCATTAAGGAAAGGAATGGAAATCTGTGTGTTGTAGAATAGATAGGTCGTGAATCTCTAAGAAAGTTTGAAGAAGATTGGTATAGGTTGGAACAGGATTCCAGTGATAGTTGTGATAGTGATAGAGTTGATTCAGTGATAGTGACAAGTTGTCTACATTTCGCATTTATACTTTAGGGAAGTTTGGACGGGGAAAGGATAGGTGATTGTATCCACCTTTTGGTTGTAGTAGGATAACATAGGGGGTTGTAGCCTCCTTCTGGTTGGAGCCATAGAATTGGGGAGTTGGAGATTCCCTCAGGTTACATCCTAAGAATCTAGGGGATTGGTGCCTCCTTCCAGTTGCAGCTGGAAAACAAAAGAGGTTGGTGATTCTAATGAATGTACTTCTTAACGACATATAAGAAAAATAATTATGTGGTTTTTCTCCCACATTGGGTTTCCACGTAAAAATACTGGTGTATTATGTATGTGTATGATTTCTCATTGTTCATGCTTTATTTATTCTATATGTGTTGAATGATATTGGTAAATTGATCATAAGGATAACAACGCTTATATGTGTTGTGGTTAAAAAGGATTAAAAATAAATATTATGGATTCACCCCCCTCTCAGTAATCCAACAAAATGGAAATCGTTCATATATGCACTTGATCAATGATCAATGATCCTCATCACTCCTGACTAGTAAAGAGGGTTTCTAGTTCATTCCTTGAGGAATTTTATCTGATTACTTCTCCTCTATGATCATGCTCATCACCCCTTCACACACACAATTTAGTCAAGTCCAATCTAGACTGCAATCACAAATATTGATTCAATAGAAGATGCTTAATTTCACATTTACACAGAGAGCCCATAAAATATAGAGATGACTCTATTAATGAATCTATATATTACTTGTACAAGGCCTTCTCACCTCTCTTTCCTAATTTACATTTTTTTCCTCCCTCTTTTCCTTTGGCTTCACTCAAGCTCTCTATCCTTTCTCTGTGCTCTCTAATTCCCATAGGCTTACACTTTAATTATATAAAAGGATCCTAAACTAGAATTGGTTCATATCCAAAAATTCCTCAAACAATATATAGGATCTCTAAATTACTCCTAGGATCTCTCTAACTCTCACATCCTCTCAAGGTATACTAAACTAAGGAATATTCGATTCCAAATAATATCAACCCATACATCGTTCTACAATCCCATAAAAAATAGTAATTTTCATCAATTACACAATTAAATCCAAATAAGCTCAAGACCCCTAGGTCTAGTCAAACCAAGTTGATTTTGGAGGCATGACGCTCCTACATCAAAATCCCAAGGAAAATAATTGTTCATGATCTCCTAATCATGAGTTCCATTAGTTGAAGTCCTCCTGGATCCCACAGTTTATGTTGCTTCTTGCTTGTCTCGTTGTCTTGTTGTATTGTTGTTTCCTACAACTGTTCATTTTCTCTGTTGATGTAAATATTCTTTAATTTAGCATGTCTTCTCTGAGACATCTTCACCATCAACATCCTCATTTCTTCAATATCCATTTCTAGTCTATCCTCTAGCTAGTACATACTATTGCAAACTTGTTGCTGAAATTTGTTGTTGCTATTGTTATCCACTGGTTGTTTCATATCGTCTTCATATCTCCATCTCAAAGTATTATAGATATCCAAATCTTCTGCAAAAAAATTGAATTATATCTTCATTATTCTTACTCTCATCTTCAATGTTGCAACTAAGCATTTCTGAACACTCTGTACCTAAAACTGTAATGAAATCCTCTTTATCAATACTTGGATTGATCAACTAGTCCTCCAACATCATTAGTTATTCCTCAAAATATATAAGCACTATATCATAGTGTTGTCCTTTAACCTCTTTCGTGTTCTCTGCAACAACAAATTCTTGCAACTACTCCTCCATCTCTACATCACCTAATAAAAACTTATCTAGGTACTAATCACGTTCATGAGACAACATTGTCTCTTCTTCTTCTGTGACAAAATTATGAATAAGTCTGCCTTAACTTTCTTCAACACCTGAAAACACAAACCAATGATCAGTTATAAAACCTTGAGACTCTAAAGTGTATTTTGATGCTTCTATCATCATCTTGATCTGCTCCAATGCAGCATCAAATTACTCCTCTACCTCTCTTGGCATCATCCACTTGTGTTGATATGGAATCTCCAAGTAGTTCATGAGACTCTCAACATGTCTCTCTTCTTCCCCATCCTCTTCATCAAGTAATGATCCTTTCTCTGGTTCAAAAAAGTGAACTCCTTCCCATTCATGTGACCTGTTCCTGAAATCATCTCCTCTAAGCTTCTCCTTTTTCATCAAAACACTTAACCTATTCTTTAATCTCCTCAAGCTCCTCCTAAGATTTCTTGAAAATAATTGCAATATCATAGGCCACTTGACTCTCTTCCTTACATTCCATCCCTTTCTCTAGTTTTCCTCAATATTTGTTTGTAGGAGTTGTCCAATGTAACTAATTTGTACTATTAACTCATCCAATCCTATATCAATCTCCTCTTTACTCATTCTTCTCTTTATGAATTTTTCCTTGAAATCTTCCTTTCCTCTGTTGTGGCTTCTTCTAGAACCTCTATAACGACCATTAATAGTCATTTTCATTTCCTCTTGTGAACTTCTCCTAGTCCACTATGAGCTGCATCAAGCCTCTCTAGCAAGTTTCCTTTACCTGCTACCTAATACCTCACCAAACTTCCCATGAGCTATGGAATTTTGGTATTATATGTTCTCTCCACTGGAACCTTTTAAGAAATCATATTCTCCTCTTTGAATCTGCACCTACTCACACTCTCGAAGAACAACCACATATCCTCTTCACATCCAATATCCATTTGGAAGTAATTACAACATATGTAATTGCAAGGTTCTTTCACAAATTCTCCAATTGAGAGAGATTCTTTCTCTCTGTCAAAGATTTACTAGTTGTTTGTTGCTACCAATTCTTTTGTTTCTACCTACATTCGAACATTATATATTTACCAGAGTTAATCATATAAATATATGACTAATACCTTCAATATATGTGCTAAGATCTTGTCTTCACATTCACTGGGCTTGAATGGACAAATCCCTGTCATAACTTTCTCATGCTTCTCATTGTGCATGCTCCTCTCTAAAATAACTCAGATTCATTGTTGGATACAATCTCCTGTTGGATATTTCTACTTAAATTTAGAGAGAAGAAAATGGCACTCTAATACTAAATTGATAACCTCCTAGCCTATTGTTTCCCATGGGTGTAGATTTATAATAAAACTTTGTGGAACTTGAATATCTTGAGTTGTTCGCATTCTAATATCGGGCCCAAAATAATCAATTATTGCACCAGACCTCTTGGTGATTTATCTGTCCACATGACCCTGGGTTGTGACTGAGCACTTTTTCAACAATGCACTCCTACTTTGGAGTTGAGCCATTTTCCTTACCTCTCATGCCCAAGCACTTGAAACCATGGTCTTACCAGAATGTCATACCACCATAATTTTCAAAATGTTTGAAACCAATATTACCATAGAGTATGATCCAATGAGTTAAACTGTGAGAAAGTTATAAAGACGTGATCAATGAAAACCATTGATCAATATTTCAAATGGATGATTCAATCGTCCTTGCGATTACACCTCGTGTGACCTTCTAGGTGGTATCATACATAAGGATGACATATATCGACACCATATCACTGGAGTTACACTCACAACACATTAACAAGACCCTGATCTGGTGTCACGTGGCACTCAACCACATGGACCTGCTGACACGGAATTTCCACGTGTCAATTGATGAAGACCTCCTCAAGGATATTGGTACCAATAGGTGCAGAGTTAATTATAAAAACTCTGTACAACTCAATTCTAAAGTTTTTCTCATTCTAATATCAAGCCCAAAATCCTCAATTCTTGCATCAGACCTCTCGGTGCTTTATCTTTCCACATGACCCTAGGATGTGATGGATCGCTTATTAAATTATGCTCTCCCACTTTGGCGCTAAGTCATTCCCCTTACCTCTCATAACCAAGAACTAGTAACCATGGTCTTATTGAAATGTCGGACCACCGAGCTTTTCATAATGTTTAAACTCAATCTTACCATAGAGTCCGATTTGTTGAGTTAAACTATGAGAAAGTTCTAAATACTAAATCAACACAGACTGTTGATCGATATTTCAAGTGGATGATTGGATCATCCTCGTGATTACACCTTGTGTCACATTCCAATTCGTGGCATACGTCAGGATGACGTATATCAACACCGGATCACTGGAATTCCACTCGTAATGCATTAGCAAGACCATGATCTGGTGTGACATGGCACTCAACCACATGGATCTGCTAACATGGAATTTCCATGTGTCACTTTCGACATGTTTCCATGTGTCACCTTGATATGTGACTTTCACACGCTCCAACTACTGAATGGACTCTGACCCATGTCATCCTTCGTGTGGTCCACATGTCACTCTTTGAGTGGTTGCATACGTATCCTAACATATGTTGGGATTGGAACAACATATCGTTCTCCTATGCTTACTCTTCTCCTATTCCAATCTGATAGGTTAACTCCCAATCACTTTCATTGATCCAATATGACCAAATCTCTTCGATCTGACCTTATATTCAACGATCATATCTTTCCCCATCACCGAACTGTCGCAACTTTTAAACATCACTTTCTCTTGTCTACTCCTTATTCGATAAGGATGTACAACCACTATGGACCCTAATTAATATCCGATAGCTCAGATCTAACTCTTCCTTATCCATACATTTACTTGTCCCAATGCTTCAACTACAAATGGGAATCGTTGATCTCATCGCTTGATCAATGATCAATGATCCTCATCACTCTCGACAGGTAAAGAGGGTTTCTGGCTCATTCCTTGATGAATTTTATTTGATTCCTTCTCCTTTGTGATCATGCTTGTCTCCCTTGCACACATAAATTTTAGTCAAGTCCAATATTTACTACAATAAAAAATATTGATTCAACAGAAGATGCTTGATCTCACATTTAAACAAAGATCCCATAAAACACAAAGATGAATCTATTAATGAACCTATATATTAATTATACAAGGCATTCTTGCCTCTTTGGTCCGATTTACATTAATTTGGCCCCCCTATTGGCCTTTGGCTTCACTTGACCTCTCTATCCTTTCTATCCCTTCTTAATGCCTGTAGTCTTACAATTTAATTATACAAAAGGATCCTAAACTAGAATTGGTTCAAATCCACAAAATCCTCAAAAAATATCTAGGATCTCTAACTTAATCCTAGGGTATCTCTAACTCTCACATCCTCTCGAGATCTTCTAAACCAAGGTAGATTCGATTAAAAATAATCTGAACCAACACATCCTTATGGAATCCCATAAAACATAGGAATTTTCATCAATTACACAATTGAATCCAAATAAACTCAATACCTCTAGGTCTAGTCAAACCAAGTTGATTTTGGAGGCAGGATGCCCATGCATCACAAACCATGAACGGTGAGTACCTAATTTTTCTTTAACGGGCTTGAGGAGAATAATAGATGCTCGATATAGCTCATCTTCGATGAGTCCCTCATCACATGTTTAATGAACCTAAAGAAGGAGGGGTGTGGTCTCATATGGGTCCTTCAATGTATAATTTTACGAGCCTAGAGAAGATAAACTCAATGGTTCTTTCACATTTAGAGAGTCTAAAATTAACTTAAAGAAGACTCTAGGGTTGTTCTTTTTTGTAAATTTAGTCCCTTGAGCCCGAAAAAGTATAAAACAATACAAGGGAGAACTCTTCTAGCCAAGTTTGACTAGAGTATTCCTTTTCAATAATTTTTCCATCTAGTCAGAAAAAGGGTTAAACTTACACCGACTAGATTCCCTTTTAAATATTTTTAATGAGTGTGAAAGGAAACAAACTTTCTAGACAATATTTTCATGTTTATATAGTCTGGAAAGAGCTTAAATAAGACTCCAAAGAATTAGTTTTTCGTATAACTTTTACGAGCCTGAAAAGGTGATAAAAGTATACTTGGTAACTTATTCTCATGTATTTGCGAGCATGAGAATGAACAAATACTAAGATTGTTTAGAGAGAATGAGTGGAATGCAACAAAGTTCCAATGGGGAGAATGACTCCTAAACAATGAATGTGATAGGGCATAGCAAGTAGGCATGGCAAGAAAGGACCACTCATAAAAGCATGTCTCTCTAGGGGGTAACTGTAAAATGGGAGAAACATTATGTGAACGGCTAGCGTCAAGCATAATTGCAATAGTCATAAGTAAGCAAGACGACAAATAGCAGTGAAGCAGTAATAAGTGCAACCATTAAGAAAACAATAAGATGTCTTCTTTATTTTTTAACGAGCCTGAAATAGAGAATGAACTATGCTCGAAGTGTCTGCTTCATTTTTTAACAAGATTGAAAAAAAGAATGAAATTGTGCTCGTGGTTGGTGTTGACCCTCGACCAATTTTTGAGGAATACTTGGTCATAGTTGACCATTCGGTACTTCGACTGCCTGTCGAAGACGAAGCGCATGGAAAAGCGAAGATTATGGGATCTCACCACCTTTTGTGGAACCTTTTTGGGTTTTTTGGGAATATTGTAATGAGAAAGGGATGTTGGCCCTTGTTTAGGACTTTTTCTATGTATAAATAGAGGTCTAGGCCATGTAAGAAAGGAGGCCCTGTCTAATCAATGGCTTAGTGCATAATTTGGATCTATGTGATCAAAAGTCTATGTGACTATAAGAGCTCTATGCATGCTCTAATAGTGTTGAGTGCACAAAGTGTGAGAAGGCTTAGTGCTTGGATCTACCTGGGGAAAGAGGATCTAGCGAGCTGCACAAATCTCTTGTCCTATTCAGGGTAAGGGTCATTAAGGCTCTGTGTTGTAACTTCTTGACCAAGATAATATAAAGAAGAATTTGTGGACGTATCCTCATGGTGGGGGTGAACCACAGTAACTCTGTGTACTATGCTGATGTGTTTGTCTCTCTCTTGCTAAGTGCTCTGATATGTTTAGATAGATCTATTGATGCTTTGTGCTTATGAGATATGAATGCATGCTATATATGATACATAAGATGCTAAGTGCTTAATATATTGAGTATAACCTATTTATCATTGCTAAGTGCTAGATCTGAGTAATTACTACGGTGCTCTGTGCTTTCTGCAAAGTGTATTAATGAATGTATGTTAGGAAATAAATGATGCTAAGTGCGTTGTAAGAAAGATAATCACAAATCTGTGTTCTAGATAAGGTTGCAGACACTTGAGTCCTGCAACCACCCCTACCTCTACCTCGGGTGAGACATCATCTGCTTCGCAGGTGTTGCCGAAAGGGCCAGTAGTTAGGGCTTTGTTGGTGCATTCTTAAGCGTTGAACCCTAGTTCTGCCCCTGTCCCAACAAACAGTTTTGTTGTCGGGACCTGGAACTGTGATTGTTGGGAACTGAAGAAGAAGAATCTTTGTAAAAAATAAGCTTTATGCATAGATCTATTGCCCTAGTGCGCAGTGTTTTGTTTGACCTATGAAAATTTGTGACAAGAAAGAAAGGTCATATCTGAAGAAGAGAGGTCGGATCTGCAAGAAAAAGGTCATATCTGTAAGCTATGTTCTTTGATAAAGGTAAGAATAGTTAAAAGTCTTATATCTGGAAGCTTTGTGCTCTGTAGAAGTAAGATAAGCGAATTTTTTTGTTTTTAAAGCATGGATCTAGGTATGTTTGATAGATTCTATCCTAGATTCAAAACTAGAGCATTAATAGATGAAAGCAAGTTTGATATGAATAGATCTGATAAGTATAGTGATAGATATGTTATACCTATGCATAGAAAGAATTTTGTGACTAACCAATGGATGCAGGATCCTAGAAAGAAATTTTTGCAGGCTAACCATTATGATCCTAGCACAAAGTACCTGAAAAGTTGGGGATCATTGAAGAGAAAGAGAGGATTAACTCTTTGTGACAATTGCAGAAGGCCTGAACATATTTCTAAGGAATTCCTTGGGTGAAGACCCAGTTGTCTTTGTTGTAAGGATATGGACCATGAAGTATTGGATTTCCCTAGAATGATTGCTAGGATTGAAAAGATGAATATAGAGCAAACAGAAGATAAAGAGACCAAGATTATAGCAGAAACCTAGAAAGATTTAGAAAAGATATTGCTACATATGAGAAATACCTTGAATGACCACCGACATGTTAGGCTATCATAGATCTTCAAGAAGAATGAACAGATCGAAGTGAGAATAAGAGACTTCGACATTGACTTTGTTTTGGATGAAGAAACACCGGTGAACATTATGACAGAAGAAACCTAGAAAGCTATAGAAAGACCTGACATGACCCCTTCATTAGGAGGAATAGGGTTATTCAGAGGAAAGTTGGTAAACCTATGTGGAAATCTCACTCAGATATCTATGAATGCTCATGGACCTTCGACAGAAGAAGATTTTGAGATTGTTAAGTTCATGGAGGACAATGCCCCGTTTACTATGTTACTTGGTAAACCTTGGATTGAGAAAGATAAAGCCAGAAAAAAGGAAGTAGAAAAGGACCTAGAACAACATAGACAAGAGTTAAGAGACTTCATTACTAGAAGGATTGCGTAGTTGATTGAAGAATGGGAGAATAGATCAAGGGTTCTTGACCCGAGGAACTTGGATGACGAAGTTCACAGAATGCTAGAAGAACCATAGAGGACCAAAAAATATGTTGTACAAGTAATACCCATGGATCTGAAGAAAGAATCTTAGCACTACAAAGTTATCATGCCAAGAGAAGAAAAGAATCAGAATGAAAAAAGAATGACCGAGACAAAGCTCACTGGGAAGAAGGCTAGAAAACTCATGAAGAAGAAAGCAAAGTTGGAGAAATTACGGAACATTCCAAAAGAAATCTCGCAAAAGGAAAATATGCCAAATTTGAGCTTTGTTAGGATAGCAGAGAAGCGACATATGGCACTTCTCCATGTCGAAGTAATATATCCATTAGACGACGATATACTCATTCCGCTGATGGCTTGAATGGCTCGAAAGAAAGTTATGACCTGTTACCTAACCATTAGACTAAGACATAATAGACAGATCAAGAGTTAATGGACCCTCCTATTTGTTGCAAGAAGTCTATTACATCTTTACTTACTTATTTCTTCACACCATGCCCGAAAGACACTTTTTCCAATTGAGAACTTGAGCTCACATAATACTCGCATTGTAGAATAGCAACTACCCCACCTTTATCTCTACTTGATTACGGTACCTTCATCCCATGGACAACCTGAGAAAGTGATCCTGAGCTTACATGTCTGGCAAGCTTAGCACAATAGAAGAATTGGTGAGAGAAGTACTCACTAGCTTAAGAAACGAAAGAGTTATGTCGGAAAGAGGAATGTCCACCAGAGTCCAAGCCTTGTCGTCAAGAGGAGTAGCATCTTCTCAATCCACTTCTCAAGATGGACCATCCCAACAGACCGCCGAGAAACGTACTAAACATAGAGATGACATCGCGAACGACAAACTGATCCTGAGCATCTTTCCCTCTTACATACCTCCTCTGAAAGTTGAAATCAATCATGATAATGTGCCCTGAGATTACGACTACCCTATGATCACTGCGTACCTACCAAAGGGAGTGCGCGCAATTTGCACTGAGCAGACCAAGCTTGCAGCATTGAAGTTTTGTGACTTCAACCTTGGTGACCACAAATCCTACAGTATGCTTGCCCCCCATAAGTATCTGACGATGACAAAGGGAAATAATTCCAAGATCGTCCCTCAAAAATGGATGATGAACCTCACGCAGTCCACCTGACTTAATGTAATGAAAAATACACACTTTGGCAGGCACTAGGAGGTGAACACTTGCATAAAATTGCTACCAGCGAGATACCATGAAGGATATCTCCAGTTGAACCAATGTATAAAGATTGATTCGGCACTGATCAATCAGATCACTGGGCTGAGCATACAAGGCTTTGAACCGCAAGAC
This sequence comes from Picea engelmannii, assembly GCA_009831015.1. Lineage (NCBI taxonomy): Eukaryota > Viridiplantae > Streptophyta > Pinopsida > Pinales > Pinaceae > Picea > Picea engelmannii. The sequence goes on from ML783667.1 coordinate 459,674, forward strand.
TATTACCCTGGAAAGACCGTGGATCGCGCTCTTTCACAGAATATTAAAGAGGCCTATGGAAATGTTGAAAAAGGTGCACGAGGTTACAAGGTAAACTCTATTGATAGTGGCACAGTGCGCCTCGCCTATCAGATGATTGCAAGAAATTTATTTCGTAAGAATAGACCGACGCAAGTATCTAGGTTTGTAGTTGATCTCGCAGGAAAATGCGTAGAAGGAGTCCAAATGAACTAGTCAAAGTACTTAGCGGATAAACTTGAATTGGATTGCAGAGAAGTGAAAGACCAAGGATATGAGTTCCACTTCAGTTGGCTTCTCATCTTGATCGCCTTCATAGCATGGGAGATGTTGGAGGATGTCCTTTTCCCTGAAACCCTACCATTTGAACCATTGGCTGTGAAGTTTAGTACATTATGGTACACGACATATATGAACAAGCAATGGTAGATGAATACCCTCTTTCATAGATACTACATCCAGTTGAAGACCGTGATACAAGCCACACCTCACAATACTCCAAACACACTCCAAAAATTCATACCCTTAATGAAGTTCAGCACAGACCGCCACTTCATATACCTAACTCCACGCGCTGATGAGCACCAAGAACAACTCCAGTTCTATTATAAATTGAAAAAAGAAGACCTTGAAGAGATTACCAAGAATGGTTGACGGACCTCCTTGTTGCAATAGATCCAGTGGATATTTCAGATATCAGCAACCCAAAAGCCTTGCAGGACACATGTGGGCCCAGTAAAACAAAGAAGACAAAGAAGACAAAGGAGACAAAGAAAACTGAAGAAGTTCAAGATGTGGATAGCCACTTTGTAAGGAAAACTTCCGTCACACCAGATGAAGAAGGTAACGATGAAGACCTAGAAGAAGTTGAACAGAAACTAGAAGACAAAGTCAAAGTTCTAAAGAAAATAAAAGGGTCACCTTCAAAGTATTTCGTTAAGAAGAAATCCAAAGTGACCGTGACCAAGAGGAAGACCATGCTCAATCAAGATGACTTCAAATTTCTCCTCGTGAATTTGAATGAAGCTATAGAATAGATCACAAAAAATCAAGAGGCCAAGCAACAGATGATGTATGACAGAATTGGAGTTGAGCTCCAAGGAGTACAATGAGCCCTCCATTATAACCACACAGTCTCCACTACGCTTATTCCAGAAGGAACACCCGAAGCAGGAGACGAGTCAGTTCAACTTCGCAGGATTTCCAACCTAGTCAAAGTACACCTTTGGAAAGAAGAAGAATTAACAGCGCAGGACACCTAGGCCCTGAAGCATGCACATGAGGAAATCATAGAGCAGTGCCAAGCTACATAGCAAGATAAGGAGGCCATCCAAGAGAAGTTTGATAAAGAATGTGCAAAGATCCAAAAGGAGAAGGAGAAAATTCTCATGAAGCAAATCAGGATCAAAGAAGCTGTCAATAGAGCATTTCACTCTGTAACTGGCTTAGAACAGAAGGTAGAAGAACCCATAGAATGCCAAGCAATGAATCTTGCTGAAGTCATTCAACAACTGCAACAAAGAGTAGTATAACTAGAGCTCCAAGCTATATCGAGTACTCCACAAGAAGAACATGACCAATGAGAAGTGAATGCTCGAAGTACAGTAGAAAGGATTAAGGCACTCACTGAAGAATGTAAGAAATTAAGTAGTAGAAGTGCATAGATACATGAGAACCTATCAGAGAACCCTGAATTGCATAAATTAGAGTCACAGCTCCAGGAGGTGAAGTACCAAGCCGAGAAGTTACAGGTACAGTTGAAGGCCCTACCGATCATAGAGAAAATGAAGAGGTCCCGCGAACAGTGTGTTGTGTAGCAACAGATTCATATGATCCAGAGAAAGGTCATGGAAGTGATGTAGCAACTTCAACCTTTGCAGGATAGGGCATGTAAACTATTCTTAGAGATTGAGAGCTAAGGGATAGACATGGAATAGGTCATGAACACAGTAGAGCAACACTTAGAAGGACTAGTTGGTAATGCACTCATTTAGGAGTTTTTCAAGCAAGAAGCAATAGCAAAGAAATAGGTCGAAGCCGCTCGAGCAAAGCTCGAGGCCTTCGAGGGAGAGTTACCTAGAGAAGAGTGACTCAAGATGAGTCATAGGTGAGTGTTGGGGGCCTGTTGGACCTCAACCAAGTTTTGAGGAATACTTGGTCATAGTTGACCGTTTGGTACTTCGACTTCCTGTCAAACACGAAGCGCATGGTGAAGTGGAGATCACGGGATATCGCCACCTTTTGTGGAACCTTTTTGGGTTTTTTTGGGAATATTATAACAGGAAAGGGATGTCGGGCCTTGTTTAGACCTTTGTCTATGTATAAATAGAGCTCTAGGCCATGTAATAAAGGAGGCCCTGTCTAGTCGAAGGCTTAGTGCATAAGTTGGATCTATGTGATCAGAAGTCTGTGTGACTGTAAGAACTCTGTGAATGTTGTAATAGTGTTGAGTGCACAAAGTGTGAGAAGGCTTAGTGCTTGGATCTATCCGGGGAAAGAGGATCTAGTGAGTTGCGTAGATCTCTTGTTCTATGCAGGGTAAGGGTCATTAAAGCTCCGTGTTGTAACTGCTTGACCAAGATAATATAAAGAAGACTTTGTGGACGTAGCCCTAGGGTGGGTGTGAACCACGGTAACTCTTTGTACTATGCTGATGTATTTGTCTCTCTTTTGCTAAGTGCTCTGATATGTTTAGATAGATCTATTGATGATTTGTGCTTATGAGATATGAATTCATGCTAGATATGATACATAAGATGCTAAGTGCTTAATATATTGAGTATAACCTATTTATCACTGCTAAGTGCTAGATCTAAGTAATTACTGTGGTGCTCTGTGATTTCTATGAAGTGTATTAATGAATGTATGTTAGGAAATAACTGATGCTAAGTGTGTTGCAAGAAAGATAATCACATATCAGTGTCCCTGCTAAGGCTGCAGACACTTGAGTCCTGCAACCACCCCTGCCTCTACCTCGGGTGAGACTTCATCTGCTTCGCAGGTGTTCCCGAAAGGGCTGGTAGTTAGGGATTTGTTGGTACACTCTTGAGCGTTGAACCATGGGTCTTCCCCTGTGCCAACAATTGGTTTCATTTTTAAATGAGCTTGAAGAAGAGAATGAAATTTTTCTTGAAGTTGGTTTCATTTTTAAAGTAGCTTGAAGAAGAGAATGAAACATGCTTGGGGTTGGTTTCATTTTTAAGTGATCTTGAAACAAAGAATGAAAATGTGCTCAAGGTTGATACCCATTGATGGGTTTCTTCCCAATGTGATGTCCATAGGTTGGTACTTTGAGTGATACCGATTGGTGAGTTTTTTCCCAACATGGTACTTTTCCCAGAATGATTGGTAGAAGCTAGAAGCTTAACTCCAACATGATGTGCAGTGGCTGGAGACATGCCCCCCAAGATTTGTTTCATCCACAGACTCTTCTTTTGCACTCGATTGGACTCATGGCTACTAATAGGAATAGGTTCACCATAGAGGGAGGAAGAAATTAGATCAACTGACATAGGCAAAGGAAATGAAGGTTAAGGTACTATATCTAGTGGAAGATGCAACCCAATTGGAGGGGGTTATGTTTCATTATTTAATGATGTTGACATAGATAATGAATTGTGCTCATGGTTATCTGTTTCATTTTTTAATGAGATTGAAACAAAAGGTAAACTATGCTCATGGTTATTTATTTAATTTTTTAATGAGCTTGACACAGAAATTGAACTACGCTCATAGACCTTAACCATGGATTCCAAGATTTCTTCATCAGATGGAAGGAAAATGTTGTGGAAAGAATTTATGTTAAGAGAATCAATAGGGGTAGCAAGAGAAATATCAGACTCTAAAACAACCATTGAAGGTTTCTCCATGTCAAATTCTAGATTTGAGTCTAAAGAAGTTGAGCATACAGTGAGATGCTTCTTCTTATCAATAGTTGAAATCATGGTACATGATACCACATAATTAACCTATGGTGGGGGGGTAGAACTTTAATATAAGGAACATTCATGGAATTCATATGGTTAGAAATTATATCAGGACTAACGGAAAAAAAAAAATCAATGGTCACAATGTTTCCATTATGAGGGAAATGCATCACTTGAAAGAGCGTGGACATGAAAACTTTCATAGCATAGGCATAGTCCCTCCCAAGGAGTAAATTAAAATCCAAAGGGACTTGGACTACCATAACATCAATACAAACAATTTTCCTTCCTAAGGTGATGGGAAACTGAGGAAGGATCCCTAAAGGTTCATTAGATCTTTTATTAAAATCCAATAGATGATTGGTAACCGACACAAGTTGAAGGGAACCTAAAACTTGCTAAGCAGTTGAGGATAGAATGGTAATAGAATTGCCTTCATAAAAAATAGTATGTTGTACCATGATCTTATCATAAATCTACATAGTGATTTGGAAAGGAATGTAGGAAGGAAGGAGAGGCTCTGTCAGTCTCTTCCGATCAAAGGAAATGACCTCAGTATTTCGAGGGGGTTCCATAGAAACAATTGAAATTCTCCCTTATCTATAGGAATATGAAGTGCAAGAAAAAATAGAGCGATATCCACTTCATTATCCAAAGGAAGAGTGGGATCGAGCTAGGATTGAATCGAACTGACCACTTCATTAACCAATGGTTGGTTGGGAGGGGACTCATGGGAAGTAGTTGGGTGTTGTTGCTAGGAAACAACAATGCCTTCCAACAATAGTGAAGCTTCATCCATATGAGGGAAAAGGTAAGTGAGGTGCATATCCTTGCATTACCGGTTACAAATCCTGACTTTACCCTTTTCCCCCTAACATTATGATCATTGGTTGATGGGATGTGACCAACATGAACTACATCAACTGACGACATGGATTGTTGAGAACCCATGGACCACACTTCTAAGACATTGGGAATAATAGGGCAATGTTTAAGAAGGTGGTCACCCTTATAAATCCTACAAGGGAATTTGGGCTTGCAACCTATGTTGGTCGTCCTTTTAACATTATCAACACTCTCCATAGTTGTTGGTTGATTACCCCATTGCTTATTTTTCTTCTTCTTGTTCTTCCTTTTATTCTTTTTCTTAGCCTCCTAATTACTATCTTCAACGCTTTCACCAGGTGAGGAAGAAGAAAGGAAGGAAGGCATGATGGGTGAAGAAGGTGAAGAGTCAATAGGAGGTTGATTTTCTTGTAGTGGAGAGCTTGCTTGGGAAGCAGCAGGGGCATTTGGGACAAAAGGAGTGGAAAACAACCATATCGTTAAGCCCACATTGAAACCAAAAAGAGTCAATGTAGTGATTTAGGGAGGACCAATGTTTCCAAGAGAAGGAAAAGCACAAGGTTCTCTGTGAAAAGAGGTCCCTTGGTTGGTAGCCTTGGGAACTATTTACATGGAATAAGATTCAACCTAAGGTCTTCTAAACATAAAAAATCACACACTATCAAATTCCCTATAAGAGGAGAGAAAGAAAACAACTCCCTTATGATAGGAAGAAAGGAAGTAAGGATATTTTGGAAATAGGAGATAAGGTTGTCAATGAAGAAATGAGCAACAATTACGATACAATTCATGCAACAATCCCCCAAGATGCAAGTAATATACCATAGGAAAATACCCTCCCAGTTTGTTGAAGCTGATATTGAATGTTTGCCACAAGTACCTCAAGGAATCCCCCTTGCAGTCACTTATGTGGAATCCTAGGAGAGGTTAATATTCTCACCAATTAACAAGGAACAAACAGGGGGGTACATTCGATAGTTAATAGTATCAAGTGGTTATGGGAATTACGAAAACAAATCCACACCCCAAAAACTAAGAATAAGTCATTTCACCCCGAGGACTTTCCACTCTTTAAAACCCCAAACTTGCAATAGTCCCACTACGCGAATGGAAGAGGGGAAATCTCAATTGATCGCTTTGCTTGACCTGATGTTTGACTCATGTGTGAGAGGAGATTTCCCAACTAATGTTAATTGCTACTACTAGATTTTACACTCTCTAGTATTATACGATTTCATTCTTGTGGCATTGAAGAGTTAACTCTCCACCCTACTAACAAGGCCCTAAAATCCTAGACTTGTTGATTTTCTATCAAAGAACAAAAATTATAATTGATTTTAGATTGTGTTCCTCTTTCCTTTTAATGGTTTCTCATTACTCAATAGGGTGTATGAAAATGAAATTGATAGTGTTATGACTCAACTCCAAAACCATGTAGAAAGAATGAAATGCAAAATATATTGTTTCAATGAATTCTATCTGAGGAAAGGAGATGGGCTCTTTTACTTCTTAATGCAAAGAAATACCCAATACCATGCAAATTTCATTTTTCCTTTCACAAATGATAAATTAATATCCCTAAAATCCCAAAATAGATGCAAGCTTCTTTTAAACGTGTGCCAAAACACTTCACCTATGAAAGTAGGATGTAATTTTTTTTTCTTATTTTCAAATTTAGATGAAAAATTGCAAAGAGAACCTTCTTTCTCTTTCGGTTTCAATCAAAATGAAAAAAATCAATGATGGTTGCAAAGAATCCGAAAAACCTATAGAATATGAAGAAAAACAAGCACCCAAGGAATAAAAAAATCAATAAAAATAACTCAACCTTTGTTCAAACAAGAACCCAAAACACAAAGTAAAGGAAAAACCACTTTTTGAAACCTCAAAAAATCAAGTAGAAAAATAAAAAATGCAAAATTGCAACAAGTACAAAGAGATCAGGAGTACACTCAAGGGACCAACTGTTTTCCTAGGAGGAGAAAAACGAGAGAATAAAAAACAAGGCTTAATGCAACTTAATCAACCTCCAAATCAAAGAAAAGGATCCCGAGAACAAACAAGTATAACACTTAGAAGGTTTTGGAATCAATGTAACAAAAGTTTGAATACCTACAACTAATGAGGATCAAACTACCGATGGTATGGACTAAGCCATAGGATTGAATTGACCTAGGGAAGTCATGTTCATTTCACAATTTGAAGGAATTGCAAACTCAAAAGAGGAAACAAAACATGTGAAAATCACTGAACTTTAATCAACCAAAGCCAAAATCAAGTATGGAGGATTCTAATGTAACAGTGTGAGACAAGATACTAATAGAAATGAGGCAAAATAGGCTCCAAATTCACCGAGAACAAGGACTATTTCCCCTATAACCATGCTAATAGGATAATGATTAGGGTTTCATCGCTCCCTAATACACTAACAGAGAGGGATAATCGGGGTTTCATCACTTTGTACTCCCTTATAGGGGGCGATGAATCCTGTAAAGTGGTGAAAAACTTAATCTTTACCCAGATATGAGATAGGGTCAGGTGATTGGCTCAAATAGCTTCCCAATGATGATGTGGGAAGCAGAGAGATAAAATAATAAGAATCAAAATAAAAAAGATCAAGTAATAAGAAATACTCAAAAGGATAGAAAATACGAAGGAAAGAGTAAAAAGAACAATCCCCAGTGGAGTCGCCAATTTTTTGTTGTGGTAAAGTTTCCGCTGCAGACACGTGAAACCCCCCTTGGATAAAGACCCCTCTTTGATCCAAGACATATGGAAAAAAAATGGTGTACTACTTCCCCCCTAGACCTATTTCAGAAATTAGAGTGAGAAGAAAATTATGGATGACTTACCTTTCTACGCTAGCTGTCCTTGCTACTCCATAATTTGGTTACCTTTCTACGTCAATTTTCCTCGCTACTCCTAGGTGCAAGAAAAATTTTGTAAGGAATGAAACAAAACCTCCTTCTTCCACATTATATTGTTAACTAGAAACATATCTATCTATGATGAATTAAAAAACTATATACATGCATATAGTGAACACATATGCATGAGAGGAATAGGCCAAGTTATGTATTAATGGAAAGAAAATAACAGTGAAGCAGTTACAATATCAATCTCGACATTGCAACAACTCCTCCAAGCTCTTCTATCCAACCCCTTGGGTCTCACACATTCATAAGTATGATGCTCTCAATTCTCCTCCTTTTCACTCAAGTATGGCCTCCATTATATAGGCATTAAGGCATCACATCCATAGGATAGTTTTGAGGAGAGGATGCGGTCAAATGAGGATTTGGCTCAACCAACAAGATTGAACTTTCCTTTAATAGGGAGTACCTCGAACCAATCCCTTAACCAACTGAAATATCCCAGAACCAACCTTAGAAATCAAGGAATGATGGTTGCAACTACTTCATATCCCCCCCATAACTGTGAAAAGGGTGATGAACAAAGGATTATCACTCCCTGATATAGTATTGGGAAGTGATGCTTAGGCTTTATCCCTCCTTATGTATGGGTAGGGAGGTAATGAAGCTCAAATAAAGACAAAACTCAAAGAAAAACATAGTAACTCGACCTCCAATTGAAAATTTTCTCTTCCAACTTGTCTAGGAGTCATGATAAACACTTCTTCATGGTGATGAATTTGCAGCATTTAGTAAAGTGTGACACTTAAGTTCGACACTTAGGTGTGACATTTGGTGTGCGACACTTAGGTGCATAATAGTTACAACATTTGGCAGTGAAACACTTAGGTGTGTAATAGAGTGTCATACATGTTACTAACAATCATGTTGCCCACAGTAAGATGAAGCATGTTGAGCTCCATTCTTACTACTTGAGACAATTGGTTCATGAGAACATTGTCTCTCTTGAATATTGTAGAATAGATGATCAGGTTGTTGATATCTTCACTAAGCCTTTATATGAAGCTAAATTAATCAATCTCTACATAATGTTTGGGCTTCAAGAAGCTACAATTATGGGGGTGTGTCATGCTGGCGTAATTTCACCTCCCAAATCTCAAGAGTCATGTGCTAATGGGGGGGTGTTGGAACATTAATTCATGATGGATCATCATACTTCTCATGGAATCAGTCAATCAAGCATTTGACCTACATATGGAAATAGTCGTTTGGGCGATCAACTAGATATCTACATCAGTCGGTCACTGTTATTAGATAAATCGGTAGGTGCGGACACTAATTGATCTCCCTAGATCCACCTAGATCTAGAAAATAACACACCAGAACATGATGCTTTCCTTAAGTTTTAGATATTGAATTTAATAACTAAAGAGGGATAGATGACATACCATTTAAACGTTGCTTCCTCTCACCATCACCAAGCTAGCTCCATTCCAACACTCATACAATGATGATCCTGCAAAAGAACACAACCAACCAAAGTGATAGTAATAGCATAAACTCAATATAAACCTATGTATGTGATCAAGAAATCATACAATAAAACACAACAAGCTTTATAGGAAAGAATCATATTACTGTATCATATTAAATGTGAAAGAGAGATTACAACCATGGCCTTGATGTCATGAGGTCCCTTCCAACTGTCCTTCATTCCCCACACACTTCCACTCCAAGAATTCTGAGAGCATAGATATGATAATATTCACAATCTATCTTGACAAAATGGTTCATCTAGCCAAGCTAAGAATATCCAAAGCTCAATCCAATCCAAGCTCCAAAATCAAAAGCTAACCTTCTCCATGAGGGCTCCTCTCCTTTTATAAGTTGAAGAGGATAAGGTGAGGAGGTTAGGATGATCCCACTAAATCATAAAAGCGAGTAAGATCTAAACCATTTGGATGCCACTTCACCATGAAAGTTTCTCCTTCTAGAAGCATCAAGAAGATGCTCATTTTTCCCACATATGAGCATTTTCACACCCTTCTTACCCTTCTTATAGAGAAACCTGTGAACCTCTCGCAACCCATCTATGGTGCATCTTGCGGGAATCAGGCATTCTCTCACCCTAGCCATAGTGCAGCATGCAAAAATCATCTTTAATAGGGTTTTCATAAAGGAAAATGCAACTTCTTTTCTCAGGAAAAGTTATTCTCCCTTCTTTCTTCAGGAACTCGGGCCACTAGCCCCTCTGAACACTACAGACAGGTTTACATCATTAAAAGTCATAGGGATGAAGAAAATAATGTGTAACAGAGAGCCCCCCAAAGTATGAAGTTAGAACAGAGTGATAACTGAAATACTTTGTCAAGTGTGTGTAGGGAACAAGGAACAATCAGTCAGAAACCTGCCAACAAACAAGGAAATACAATACAATAATATATCATCACTGAGGTAGGCATTCCCATACTCAGAATACAAATGACTCAAAGCATAAATTCTGACATGAAAAGATCCATTTCAAGTAAGACAGGTCATGGCCACCAAACATACACTGTGGATCCATGCCGATATGACTCAAATTTGATCATAGCCACCAAAAATACACTGTGGATCTATGTGTTAAAGACTCAAATTTGAACATAGCCATGAGACATACAATGTGGATCTAAGCAACAATACAAACTGAATATACTCCAACTCAACCTGAATCTGTTAGAAAAGATTGAGGGTCTTCATCTCCACCAGTCTATAGTATGAGTCTAACTATGTGAATACATGTGTTGAAGTCGAACATGGTAGAAACCACTTGATTACCGGTCATTAATGAATACTATTAACAGGTGCAAGGGAAATCAACATTAATGTCAATGACTCCCAAGGTACACTAGTACAATCCAACAAATGTGAATTAATGAGCTAAAGTCGAACACTCGGTGGAATCTTTTGATCAGGGGTCAATAATGAAAACCCACTATCGAAAGTGAGGAAACCTACCATTGAGGCATGCAAGTTCCAAGGTACCAATTAGTTTCTAAGTCTAATTCCTGGATAATGAGTTGAAGTCGACCGGAAAAGACTCATCACAAGAGGTCCTTAATGTATCCCACATCAATGACACGAAACAAGTAACAAGATTTGATGTAGATCAGAGTAACAAGTCATTCAGGACTGACTCAGGGATGGTCAATGTAATAGAAGGATTTAAGGACTGCAGAAATGGCCGACGCAATAGAAGGCTTTCCGGGTTGAACTTCGTTTTGAACATATTGACGACACAACAATTGTCTTGGAAGCACTGACTCAACAACAGGGATCACAGACGGATTTGTAACCTTATAAATGAGTATGATCAAGAGACAAGTGGATTTTCCAACCTAGAAACAAGGCAAGTGAAAGGGTGTCATGTTCAAAAGCGAATCTTCCATGGAATACAGGTTTAGACATATTTCTTTCCCAATTTTTTCCCCCACCATTTATGGCGAGTACCTCTTTATTTTTACGCAAGCTTGAGGAGGATAACATATGCATGTAATGTAAGCTCATCCTTCGGATGAGTCCCTCGGAGTATGTTTAACGAACCTTAGGAAGGAGTGGTTCAGTCCCATATGGGCCTTTCGATGTTTTATGAGTCCAAAGAAAGAAAACTCGGGTGTTTTTCATGTTGATAGAGTCTGAAAAACACTTAAAGAGAACTCTCTCAGTTCCTTTTTCGTAAAATAGTTCGACAAGACCAAAAAAGTGATAAACTATCTCCCATCAAACGTTTTATTCAAATAATTTTATGAGCATGAATAGAACAAGGTCGCTCGGAAATCTTTTCATGTTTAGAGAGTCTGAAAAGAGCTTAAAGGGAACTCCAGTGGGTTCCTTTTTCGTATAACCTTTATGAGTCCGAAAAAGTGAGAAAAGTATACTCAGTTACATTCTCATTGATTTATGAGCATGAGAAACAACAAAGACTAAGATTGGTAACTTATTCTCATGTATTTATGAGCACAAGAAAGAACAAAGACTAAGCTCAGGATTTTATTTTATTTTTATGCAGGCTTTAAAACAAAACAAAACAATGCTTGGGATAAATTTTATTTTTACACAAGATTAAAAACTAAACAAAACTATGCTTGGACTTGGCTTCATCTTTACACAAGCTTGAACCAGTGGAAAACTTTGCTCGAGGTAGGTGGTTTCATTTTTACACAAGATTGAACCAAAGTAAAAACTATGCTTGAACTTCCCAACGCATTATCCACGAATTTGCATGGTTGGTACTTAGCCCCCAGCTTAAGAAGCTAGCAGCTCAACTTTAGCATGAAGCCCAAAGGCTAAGGCAAATTCCCCCCAAGCTTCCTTTCATCCAACTGCAAGGGAGAATGAAATGGAACTTCAAATACTAGATGAAGAACTTGACTCAAATAGAGAGGGGGAAAACTATTTCATTTTTTAACGAGCTTGACACAAAAAGAAGAACTATGCTCGTAACCTCTGTTTCATGTTTTAACGAGGCTACCACAGAGATGAAAAAACTATCCTTGTAAGTGGTTTCATTTTTTAATGAGTTTGAAATCAAAAAACCATGCTCAAGGCTGGTTTCATTTTTAAATGATCTTGAAATCAGAAAATCATGCTCAAAGACATCTATTTCACTTTTTAACGAGGTTGCCTCAGAGATGCAAAAAATATCCTTGAAATGGGTTTCATTTTTTTAATGAGCTTGAAATCAGAAAACAATGCTCAAGGCTGGTTTCATTTTTAAATGAGCTTGAAATCAGAAAATCATGCTCAAAGACCTCTATTTCATTTTTTAACGAGGTTGCCTCAGAGACGCAAAAACTTTCCTCGACGTCTCTCTTCTTGATCATGGATTCCAAGAGGACAATTCTCCGGAATGACACTATGTCAAGGGACAAAACCCAGTCTTGGATTCTAAGAGGTCTTCATTGGAAGGAAGAAACACACTCTAGAAGGACACCATGTCGAGGGTCACGACAGGAGTAAATAGATCAGGCGCTAACAACCCTATCGAAGAGATCACCATGTCAACTATTGGATCTAAGTCAACAGAAGCTGAAGCCATGGGTGACAATGCCACATAATTGACTTGTGGCAGGGTCGATACCATCCCCATATAAGAACCATTCAGGGAGGCAATACAGGCGAGGTCAATGAATGAAAGTTGATCAATAGTCACAACTCATCCATCATGAGGGAAAGATATCACACGAAAAAGAGTAGACACAATAGCTTTCATGGCATAGACATAATCTCGCGCAAGGAGTAAAGAGAAATCCAAGGGGTCTTGGACTACCATGACGTTAATAAAGATAGTTTTCCTTCCCAAAGTTACAGGAAACTGAGGAAGGGTCCCTAAAGGTTGACTAGTTCTTCTATTAAAAGCTAATAGATTTTGCGTAACTGACACAAGCTGAGGAAAACTCAAATCTTGCCAAGCAAAAGAGGACAAAATACTAACGGATGAACCTTCATATATCAGTGTCTGAGGAACTTCTCGACCATAAACCTATACTGTAATCTGAAAAGGAATGTGAGAGGGAAGACGAGGTCTAGTTAGCACACCCCAATCAAAATGGATGGCCTCATTACTTAGAGGGGGTTCCACGGGAGAAGGAGGAATACCCATCGACATGGTAGATTTTGTATCAACGAGAAAAACATGAGCAGTATCGGGTTTACTCTCTAGCGGGAGAGTAGGATCGACTGATGGAGAGATCAAATCGACCACTTGGGTTTCATTCTCCAACGGGATAATGTGATTGAAAGGTGGAAACAGATTGATCGCTTGGGTTTCACTCCCTAACGGGAGAGTGGGATCGACCAAGGATGGGATCAGATCAACCACTTTGCTAACAGTCTCTAAAGGGAGAGTGGGATCAACCAAAGATGGGATCATATCGACCACTTTGTCAACTGGTTCAATTAAGGACTTGACCAGATTGACGACATGATCAATCGGATTGACCAACGATGGGTCCAAAGTGATGATTCCATAAACTACTAGGGGGTTGAAAGAAGACTTACGATAAGTAGTTGGAAGTTGAGGCTGTGAAACAATCATGTCTTCCAGCAATTTCGAGGCTTTGTCCATACGAGGGCAAAGGTGAGTTAGATGAGTCCCTTTGCATAACATACACGAGAACTTGACTCTACTTTTCTTCTTCCCAATGGTATCGTGATGAGTTGACAAGAGGTCATCAACATGTTGTTCAGAGGCCGACGACATGGGTTGGTCAGGGTGTGTAGACCATACTTCTATAACCTTGGATAGACCAGGGAAATCCTTAAGAAGATGACTACCCTTACAAATCTTGTAAGGGTACTTGGGCTTACGGGTTGTTTGGGTGATCTTGACATCATCAACACTCCCAACACGATTAACAGTAACTGGTTGTTTTCCAACATGTTTGACAGTGGTTGGAAGTTTGGATCCTTGCTTATTTTTCTTCTTATTATTATTTTGTTTCTTCTTCTTCTTATCCACCAAGTTACCATCTTGAGATCTTTCACTCGGCAAAGAAGATGAAATGGAAGAAGACCTTGAAAGTGAAGAAGATGAAGAAGATCTTATTGGTGAAGACAGTGAAGGATCAACATGAGGTTGATGTTGTTGGGGGGAAGTTCTTACGACCGAAGCACTTACTGCATTCAGGATTACCTGAGTAGAAAACAACCATACTGGTAATCCAATTGTGAGACCTGGAAGGCTCAAAGTAGCAATATGAGGAGGACCAATGTTTCCATAAGAAGGAAAAAAAAAAGGTTCCCCTGGAAAAGGAGTTCCTTCATTGGTCATTCTAGGAACTGACGCCATAAAAATAAATATCCAATCTAGAGTCCACTAGGGAAAACAAACAACACAAGTTAAAAATCTAGCAAACAAGCAAACAAAACCTTCTCACAATGAGCACACTAGTTGGTGGTGAAATCCAACGTCGTGGGAACAAAGTAAGAAGGGGCTGAGATAGAGAAGGTGGAAAAGTTACATTGACGACCTCCTTAACGGACTTACGCCTTGGTGCAAGCTCCCACACGTAATCGTGGGTATACCCTCCTAGGAGCCCGAGTGAGTTTGGTCAATGTCGATTCTAGGTACCATGGAGTCGCCAATTTTGATTACAAGCCCATTGGTTGAACAGTCGACCAGAAGTCAAAGACAATCGGTTGGTGGACCAACTAGTTGAGGAATCGACAATAATTTGGACACATGGATGGTCGATTCAAGCATGTTTGTCAATTTGAATAGACAGGGTGGATTTGACAGAGTCAACTCTAACAATCGACGGTTATATGTAGACAAGATCCTCCTAGTTTCATGAAATTTGGTTAGATATTGAAGCTATAAATAACAAATCTCATGGGTCATTATCATCAAGTGATTGGTGATATTGTTGTTGTGTACAATATGTCCAATATGCATTGTGATATTCTAATCATAGTGTGTTAATCTTAAGTGTTGTAATGGTGTCTTTAGACACCACCTTTTGATCTTCGAAATCTTATTTCCTCTTTGATTATCTGCAGTGTTGTTTGTCTTTTTCATATCAGGTTACACCCAATCCCGAACATAAACATGTTTTTTTAACTCATTGAGGGTTAGCACTTCAATATCTCTAGAATTGATGTTATCACCAACTCCATGAAGTTGATAGCTCACATCCTAAATACATGTGGCATAATTAGTGACACATTCAAAATAAATGATCGTTCATGCAAACAATTGATTCCTAAGTATAGAACTTTATATTTGTTAGAGTTCTCATAGAAGTTTGCACAATAATCCATATCTTATGTCAACTAGTTAAACACCTAATCTAAGGAACAAAGTGATCGACCACAGTGAAATTTATGATATATTGTGTATATTTGTTACATACCTAAAACTTTGTTAATTTTGCAATGTCAATTAGAGTTGTCTCCTTACCTTCCACAAATTTTAACAATTTCTAATTCATTAGTGTCTTATGCACCCTAAAATTCTAAATAGACAATTATATGCAGCTAGTGTAATGTCATAGATGGATGCTTAAGAAAAAGACATCTCCTCCTCACTTACCAATTTTTCACAAACACATATTTTTAACAATGAAGGCTTATGCATGGCTTATCATTTTATAAATATAGGTACTTCAATGTTCATTTAGGGCGAAGTATTTTTATCATCCTCTATGAGGATACTTACATTGTTGTCTTTTTTATTATTTGTTTAAGGGTAAGTATGCTTACTTCTTAAAATCTAGTGATTAACTTTGACTTAGACAATAAACCTTGAGTTCAATAATTTCAATGTCATAATTACCCAAATGACTTTCTCCATAATAATATTATTATCTTGACTTTGAAAGTCATACCATATTAATACATGCACCATAATGAGCTTAAATTTTGTGAGGTTCACTTAATTTTCTCAACAAACAATTTTTTTGCACATATACTTATTCATCATATATTACAACCAACCTCACATCTCTTTACCTAAATATATTTGATCTACATATTGATCCATAAATATGATAAAAAAAAATAACTATCCATCATTTATGATTTTGGTAACTTTATTTGAATACTTACTTTAAAATTCCAAACTTTCATTATGACCTTAAAGCTATTGTAAAGACATTTACTATTATGCATTTTTAATTACATAATTAAAAACAAAAACAAAAATTATTTCCATTTCATTAGATTTAACAATATTACATTCCTTTATATCATTAGATTTAACAACATAGCATACTTTCTTATTTGAGTTATTGATGGTACAAATGTTTATTTCATATAATTAGATTTAACAACATAGCATACTTTCTTATTTCATATAATTAAATTAACAACGGTATAAACAATTTTTATGGTTTATGTTGATTTGTATATTAAAGGTTTATTTTCATGTTATTAAATTTAATAAGACATGTATTTTCATGCTATTAACTTTAATATAAGTTTAACTTTTAAATTTTATTTGAGTTATTGATGGTACAAATGTTTATTTCATATAATTAAATTAACAACATTATAAACAATTTTTAAGATTTGATTTGTATATTAAAGGTTTATTTTCATATTATTAAATTTAATAAAACAAGTGTATTTTCATGCTATTAAATTTAATATAAGTTTAATTTTTATTTTTTTAAATTTATGTTGATTTGAGTATTAGAAATTACTTATTCTTCACATTTTTCCATTTATTTTAAGCCTTGTAAAACATTTTTATCATTCTTTTTACTTTTGCATCCATGCAATTGAAGGTTTTATAGCAATGCAGATAGCATTTTCTTAACCTTGTGCCAAGAAAGGGTCAAATGTAGTAGGACTAACATCTCATTCATGAAACAATCATGCTAAGTATTACTCATTTTTTTTATTGGTTAGGACTAACATCTCATTTATCAAATCATCATGCTAAGTATTACTCATTTATTTTATTGGTTGTAACAATACTAAGAAGTATCTTTATTGCAAATTTTGTTTGTAATAATAAGTCCAAAAAATTATAAGAATATATTAACTTTCTTTATTACAATAATAAGTCCAAAAACTTATAAGAATATATTAACTTTCTTTATTGCAAATTTTGTTTGTAATAATTGTTGAGGTACATATTTTTTTACGCTCTGAATGAATATAAGTAGGATTATTAAAGGATAATATATATAAAAGTAAAGATAGAAGTATGTCTGATGGATATCATTGATTGTGATATTTCCTAATCGTAATCTCCTAGAGTATGTTTCAGCCTTGATCAGAGATAGTCGTGCTAGAACCTTAGCAGCATTTGCACCCAGCTACGGAACGTTTATGACAGTATACAAGAAATTATGAGAATATACAAGAAAATATACAGACTGAAATATGTAGACATATACAACAAACAATGTATATCTGCACATACACTGCCATGTATATTGCTTGTAGCTTTCCAAGCACTGGCAACCTGCAATAGAGGCTGCCAGAGTCTAGTTGTGCAAAAATTTCGGTCACCTGCCAGACACTTTCAGTGTCAGCTTAGAAATGAGCAACCTGCCCTCAGACCAGCCATGAGATTAAGACAAGTTCCATGAGCTAAGATGGCTAAATGTCAGCCACTGCAGATTCTGTTTAAATGGGTGCAGAGTATAATCGATGGTTGTCGTTAAGAACCTCTATTCACCAAGCATAAGCAATTTATGCATATGAGTTTCTACAAATTTGAAATTTTCATATAACTTGCAAATTTAACAGACACTGTGCTACAAAAGTCTCAAGATTATTGTATCAGGGGTTACAGAGCACTGTTGTTCATCACACAATTAATCCCCTTGCAATGGCTTTATTGGTCTCCAAATGAGTAGTCTCATATACAGGAAGCTCTTTTTGGTACACGCTCATGTTCATGTCGATTTCTGCCAAATTCTCCAGCTCAAACAAGTCAGAACTTGAACAACTGGCATCATCATCGTCCTCCTCCTCCTCCTCTTCGTCTTGTTTGTCAAGACTCCTAATTACCACAGCTTCCATAATGTTGTTTGCTTTCTGATACTTGCTTATTATGTCCTTTGCTGCTGCTGCATGCCAGTCCTCCTCAAGCATATGAAATCGCAATTCTTTGCTGAGAAGCGGAAGCTTGTAGGCATCCGTAGATGGATATTTATGTAGGTGATTAGCAGGATTCGGATCAGGGGGTGGATATTTCTCCATTCTGTGGAGACACTTCTCCTCACAAGGGTTAGAGTTCTCATCCACAATTAAACTTGCTGGGTAGAAAGTTACAGATCTTTGACTCATGCCAGTACTGCTCTTCGATCCTTTGGATGTTTTACTCAAACATGGCCTGGATTGGACTGAAGAAGAAGATGAGTAAACGGAGGCGGGTTTTTTCTCAGAAGAATCATATGAATTGGAGTCACTTACAGAAGAAGATGATGAAAGCTTTGGCTTCTTGGTACTTCCAGCCATAAACAGCGAATTGAGAAAATTTGCGAGCTTCCTGCCTGGCGAGGTTGGCTTCTTGGGCTTCTTGGAATCCTTCCGAGATTGGGACTTTGACTTAAAATTAGCATCACGATCTGCAGGGATGAAAGGCTTATCCTTAGATCGAAAATCCCCTTCTCTAACCGATGATTTTCCATGTAAATCTCGAGAGCCACCAACAGCCCATTTCCCTGCTGTGTCTTCACGACCCAGATGATAAGAATTTCTTCCTGTTTTAGCAGTAGAAATAGAAGAAGTATGTCTGGAGAGGGATTCAGCATCTGAAGATAAATATGGGCAGCTGGACGTGGAATCACTTGTATAATCAGAAGAACACAATGCTGCAGATGACATATTAGACTGCAAGGACGGATGGAATTCTCTGAGTTTGCTATATGCAAACCCTACTTCGTTTTTTTCAGAATTGAAAACACCCATCTTGGCAGATCTCCCACGCATAAATTTCTCATTATTCAGCCATGGATCCTCGTCCCATTGGCTTTCGATTCCGACAGCACGTCTATAACTGGAATTCCTCATGACTGTATAATTCTCGGCCTCGATATTTCTCGTATCTTGCCGATTGCTACTCTTCGTGTGCGCCATCATTCCTCCCTCGTCTTCGGTTGACTTGCAAATTGCATCAAGCAGAGCAGACGAGAAAGACTGATCTCTGGAACGATTATGATGATGGCGCTGGCGCTGGCGATGCTGGCGATTGTGCGAATTATGATCCATTCGATGGCAATCCCAGTTCTCTATGAATTCTAAGCCCAGCTGAATCTACAAATATTTGTAAAAGGAATTAGGTCAGTGAGGATCAACTAGTATTTAGTTTATATATTTAGGTTATCTAGGGTTTACTAGGTATTTTGCAACCCATGACGTGCAACACCCACTATACACTAAAAAAAAATGCGGATTCTGTCCTTACCACCATTCAAAATCCCATACAAACAATGGATTCAAATTTCTCAAACGCTTGTTCTCCTCATGCCTCCTTGACGATTGCTGCAAATTTGTAGATTGTAATCAGCAACCAACACATACGATCTCGATCTATATATTCTGCTATATATGTCGAATCGATCAAACATGGGGAATAAACCTGCACTGCTAGTAGCCGCACACAGAGAAATCATGGAGAAAACGTCCAACCGTTCATCTCGAATGTTTCTTTTTCGTTTTTCTAACTTGTAATGAATGCTCATGCTACCTACTACATCTGGGTAATCACATTCTGACGGGTCTTGGTGGGTGCCAAGAGAATAAACCCAAGTGTGCCGGGATTGTACAACTTTCACAGTGTGAATGGCTGTGAATTATGGAGGCAGAAAAGCAAGTGGTGGAACCATACAACAGTGAAATATCAACTCTGTCGTGTACCTTCACCTCAAGGTTTGTCAGATGACACTTGAACCAACTGTATGCTTTGCAACTTTA
>ML783667.1:480155-507109 GCA_009831015.1 Picea engelmannii
TGAGATTACAGCGTTAAAATTTCCAAAAATATAAATCAGAGAAATAATTAAAAGTATGAGAAACTAGAAGAATGTTTACTTAGCATTTAACCCACAACTTATTAGAGCAATTCAATTGTACAACCACCCAATCTGACATGATGGTATATAGTTATTACTTCCTATTCCCATTTTGCCATGATCATCATGTAAATGAGATGCAACTATTTCTCACCTTTGGACTTGAAACACAAGCAAACAAACCAAAGTATTATTTGGCCCATTTGCAAGAAATTTGCACGCGTGGATGATAAATCGGATCTGCTCTCCAAGTGGAATGGAAAAAAGGTTGAATTAAAGTGAGCTCAATCAATCATTCCATCCCGGAAAAGCAATTAGAGATCCTTATCTCTGATGACCAAAGTACCATGTACCTAAGAAAAGGAATTGGGACTTTAATAACCTCTTAATGCTATTCTAACATCATGGACCTTCTAATAAAGCGATGTGATTGCTTCTTCTTCTTTTTTATCCACATAAAATAGGTGATTCTACTTTATCAAAAATATGTGCTTTAAAATATCTCATTTACTTTCCATATTAATAAAGAAATATTATTTAGAGAGAATAATTATGTGAATAAAGGGATTGTTTATTGTAAGCACTATTTTTTATTGGGATTGTTTGTGTAGACATTATTGTCGATTTGCGAGAGATGATGGTCAATGTTTTTATCATCCCCTTCTTACAAAATGAATCGTATAGCATAATGAGGATATGTTTCATTTTTTCTTTGAATTTGTATTTTATGTGTAGGCACCTACCTCCCTATTTTGCAATTCCAGTCATCAGGTAAATCTAACACGTTTGGCCAACGATTGTTTTAGTCAACGATTCTCTACCACCAGAAACTCCCTTTTGATCTTGGTTCAGCTTTGACTCTTCTTCTACAACATGATCCCTTTGGGGTGGTAAGCAACGATAGGTGGTACGCAAAGATGGTCTACATTGATGCTGCTTCCTGTGCTCTTGGTTCTGAATTCTAAAAGTAAAGTGCCTTTTGTTGGGCCGAACTAATGTCGTATTAATTACGTTGTAGTACTTTCCCAACCATTTAATTTGTCAAATTGAGGTTCGTAAGCTTACGAAGCACAAGCACTATATGTGCAGGACCGAAGTGGAATTAATCTAATCTAACTCTTCTTAAAGCTGACACACTTTCAAAATGAAATTGTTGAAATCAAATTAATCTAAGAATGGAAAATTAGATGAAGGAAAAACAATACACCATGTGAAGAGTTAAATGACAAACAACATATATGTGAGCTTACACCAATGAAGCTATCTCAAATTACATTACAAGAATCAAATGAAAAATCATGAAACAATATTGAAAGCATGAATCAAACTAAGAATCTCTTTCTCCAAAATTACAAAACCCAGATTCTACATAAAAATCTAAGACTAATCCAACTTTCTAAGATTCATTCTAGACTATTGAAATGGAGAGAGAGCACTCTCTTTTATACATGAGAGCCTTGAAGATAAGATAACCATCTCATAATTACAGGTCCACTATTCTCTCAACTACTTTCCCATTATTACAAAATATGATCCCCACAAATCCTCTACATGTCTCTCACAAATCCTGGATAAGATATGCCAACCAAATCTCCCTGATCTTCTCCTTGGAATAGGCTTTGAATAACTATCTCCTTGAAATGGTGGAGGAGAATCGAGATATTCGAGAATTCTTTTTGTATTAATTCCTACACATTACAATGCTCACAAATTTTTGAGATATATATGAAAAACATGTTGACTTTCTAACATTTAATCATAAATTCATTTTTAATACTAAAATGAATAAAGTGGAAAATAATAATATGAAACCCAAATATATTTATGAAAATGATATCATGAAAGGTTAATGGGGTGATGAAATGTGAAGAATGACGAAGGGAAAGGTGGATGAAAAGACAACATTTATGAGTCCCAACATACCCCCCAACTGAACTTGTTGCATGTCCGCATGCAACTGTGCATGGATCTTCTCAAGAAATTTTGGCATCTGAGCTTTGGCTTTGATTGATGATAATGAATGTTTCCAGGATGGGGTTTACATGAGAAACAACTCACATTTTCTTATGGTTGGTTCTTTTGTGACAACCATGAATATAAAGAATTTTGGTTCTTGTGTTAACAACATTCATTTCGTTATTTGTTTTCTTGTTGTTATGATAATAATTTACCCATATACTTAGTGGAAAAGATAAGCTATCAATGTGCATAAGGAAACATCACTGAGTATAAGAAAGCCATTTTTCATATTTGTAAATCATGCCAATATGTATATCAATGCTTATGAAGCAAAGTGCAATAGAGTATCATTGGAAAATAAATGTTGGTAAATGGTAAATGAGACGAAAAATGGAATGATGGTAGTGGAAAAATGGAGTGATGATAGTGAATAAAGTTCCCCCCCCAACTAATATGGTTGCATGTTCACATGCAACTTGGCATGGGCAATAGAAGTGAAAAGGAAATGGAGCTTGGTGAGGGAATTTTCCAAATTATTCATTGCTAGCAGTTGAGGAATTACATGATTAAAGTTTAGAAAATAACATACCTCCAGTTACCCAAAATGTTGATGAACTATGCAATAAGAATATGGCTGATGCAGCTGCTGGAGCATGGAAGATGTCACTGTTGGAGGATCATAAAAATGTAACTGCGAATGTTGTAGTTGCAATTGTTGTAACTGCTGGATTAGAGAAGTGAAGTGGAGGAATCTGAAATGTTGTTGATGAATCATGGAAAAGAGGAAGTATGAAGGTGGAACTGTGGTACTCTCATATAGCTGAAGTTGTTGAGGGAGTCATGAAAAAGTGCATAGTCTTCACCTGCTACAACCCCGGTGGTACAATTCTAGTCATGCAAATGAATGCGTCGATGTCGAGCATGAAGAGAAGCCATTAGATTACCGACCATCAATGAATTCCATTAACCAATGCAAGGCAAACTCACCATTGATGTCAATGAGTGCCAAGGTACCCGAGTACATCTTGCGAAGTGTGAATGAATAAGTTGATGTCGAGCCACTTGGAAGATCTAATGATCAAGGTACATTGATTAAATACGACATTTTTGAGTCTTGAAACCATTTCCTTTACTTCTTTCATTGCCATCTCTGAAGAAGAACTACATTATGTGGTTTTTAATTTGGAAAAAGGTTAGTCCCCTAGCATGTTCATTAGACCAATAATAAAGCCATTACAGAATAAGTAGGAATGTAAAGTACATCAGCCTCGTTCTTTGCATTAAGTTAAAACTCAGTATCTGTCACATTTTCCAATTATTTTCAATATGATAAAACTCAGTGTATATTGCATTCTTGTTCTCACGTTACACTAAACTAGAAAAGTTGGTGGAGAAGGCCCTATTGTTACAACCATTGTAGCAATTGAATTACAATATTTGTACCCAACAATGCATTTCTAGAGAATTCCTGGAGAAGAATTCAGATATGAAGTCCTAAAGGTTCTGGCATGAGTCCAAAATCTTGAAGTCATTGTAGCATTTGCTTTAGTACCAGATTGTGCCAATCAGGATTATGGAAGAGGTATTAGCACATAGATTAGTCCCACATGTACCATTTTATATTTTTGGTCTTATCCATGTTATTTGGGTCTCCATTCACTCTTATCATTCGTGATTGGAGTGGAATTATTGTAACATTCCCAGTTTTAATCCCCATGAATTATAATGTAATTGTATAAATGTGAATTAGGTTGGTGAGCCTATGTGTTGGGGTGAATATCTCATATTGATTTAATGTGGACGAGGACAAAAGAGATGAAGAATGATGGGGGGATATGATTCCATAAGAAAGAGGGGTCCAAGGGGGGATTATGTGTATTCCTAAAGCCAATCATTAAACTCATGTACTAGGATAAATGAATGATACAGCTTGAGAGACTATGAGTAGTGAAGGGGGTACATTCCTTGGGTAGTGCAGATTATGGGGAAAAGAGAAAGACATAGGATTGAAAATGTTGTGGGAATAGAAACCAGGCTTTGGGACTGATGTGTGTGGAGAGTGGACAATCAGTGGGCTAGATATCCTTATGGACTCATAGCCTCAGCTCAGAGTGGTTTTTTGTTGAGAAAAAATGAAAAACAACACCTATGGTTGGGAGGTTCATCCTTCGTATGAAGCCAATTGGTTATTTATAACAAATAAGTGATTTTGTTATGCTATTATGTTTATTGTGCTATGCAAATGGTTTATATGAATGTTGTGTGTTTGTTGTTTGCTTGGACAGTTGCATTCATGATCCAGATTATTTTCGTCACAAAATGAGAGTGGAGATATAATAAAGAAATGTACGGAGATATATCATATATCCAATAACATAATAGAGATATATCATAGATATAACCATAAAAATAGAGATACAATAATACACAATTTCTATTAATGAGCGAAATGTACAAAACTGTAGAAATATAGAGTGAAAGACTCGCTAGAATGGTGGTAGCTTATCTTTGAGAAGAGATGTGAGAACTACGCTCATTTGCAAGAAGATGGTGATGTTTACAATTAGGGTCTAGAGGAATTTTTAACATAAATAAAATCCAAAATCCTAACCTCGGAAGATGAAAAGCCAACAGGTTTGTGGACTTGGTTTGGGTAGTTTGGTGTATCAACTTCTGGGGGGTGTAACTTTGGCATATGATCTATGTTTGGGGTGCATGATAGCTCGTTGAAAAGGTATTGAAGAGGAGATTCATTTCACGGTCTCATTCATGCCTTTTAATAATAATTGAGGTACCTGATCGTGAAAAAAGACTTTTTTAGGCCATCAAAATGGCCCCGGAAGTTTAGGACCCGAAAAACTACTAAAAATAGTAAATTACCAAACAACTATTTTGAGATGGATGGATTAGGTGGGTGTCCACCGATTTCCACCTAGATCAATTCATGTTTAATATGTGTTGTTAGATGCATTTAGAATTGTGGTATCAATCAAATGGTTAAATCTGTGTGTGATTTGTAATTAGTAAGCTACACGAATTTTTAGTTAGTAGTAAATCTTAATGATTTAATGATTTTTCACACATAATGTTGCTCAGATGAAGGTTGGTATGTTACAAAGTGGTAGAAGAGATTCTATTTCAAACACCAATCTTGTACAGGCCAAGAACCAGTGTGATTTTTGACAAATTCATTTTTACGGTTTTGTCGGTGACGAATTGGGTAAAAACAATGAAAATTAAAGAGAAATCCCCATATTTGTGGGAAACAAATTTAGTTTAAATGAATCAGAATTGTTTTATAGGTTTAATAGAGTGGATTTACAAAATTGCAGAGTTAAATCTGGTTTGCAAGGTCGAAATTTATGTTTTAATTGTCATTGTAGCGTTGAGAAGAGTTCAATGAATTAATGGTTGAGATCATGTTTGATATTGAGATCAACGACTTATATTCATTGAGATAAATTTAAAAATGTATAATGTTTCAACCATTTAAAAGGTTGAGCAGATAAACGACAAAGATTCAATTTCGGCTGTTGGGAAAATGAAATAGATTGATAGCCAGGATCTGTTTTTTGGCCATTTTGAAGTTGAAGCATATCGATGGTTAGGATGTGTTTTCAGATCTTGGAAAAGAGAAAAATATATGGTCGATGCGCGTAGGAAGAGTTGGGGGAAGTTTGAGGTGAAGTTTGATGGACCAATGACCGAGATCAATTTTAATAATAGATCAAAAACCCATATTAATCAGAGATTTATTGAGAATTTTTCTAAGTGTTGAAGTCACATGAGAAAAATTGTTGATGGTTAATAGATCGATGGTCAGGTGTCTGTTAGAAAAAAAACATCACGGAGCAATAAAATAAAAAAAATGCATAAATAAAACAAACAAAATATACATAATACAATAGAGACACATATATACATGGTTCACTTAGTGTGGTAGAAATTTCCAGGTCCTTCCTTTTTATTATCCAATAAAATGAAGGGATACAACCTACAACACACCCATTGTAACTTCCTCTTTTTTCTCTTAGAGTCTCCTCTCTCAGAATATAATATTCACTCACATACACAGCCGAAATACATTTCCCTTAGAAAATAGGGTTGCCTTCTAGGGAAAAAAACCCTAACATAACTTCCATTGTTAGATCTATGACCGTATAATGAATGGTCAAGATTGACTACGATATTGCAATATTTTACAAGGAACTTTTCCCCAAAATTTCTCTTCAGGGGCTCTACTCCCCAATCCCCCACCATTGGTGGGGGTCTCCATTAATTTCTTCTTCCCACCCTAGACCCATTTTACACATTATTTTCTTCATCCCTATGACCGTTAATGATGTAAACCTATCTGTTGCCTTCAGAGGGGCCAATGGCCTGAATTCCTAAAGAAAGAATGGAGAAGAACTTTTATTGAGAGAAGAAGTTGTATTTCCCTTTGTAAAAACCCTATTAAGGAGGATGTCTACAGGATGCACTATACACAGGATGTGGTGATGCTTGATTTCCTCATCTTTCTCTAAAGCTAGATTGCGGAGTTTTCACAGGCTGCATTATAGCTAGGGTGTGGAAATTCCTGTATGTGGGAAAAATGAGCATCTTCTCGATGCTTCTAGAAGGAGAAGATTCTATGGTGAGGTGGCCCCCAGACGGATTGGATCTTACTCACTTTTGTGATTTAGTGGGATCATCCTAACCTCCTCACCTTATCCTCTTCAGCTTATAAAAGGAGAAGAGATCTCATGGAGAAAGTTAGCTTGGCTTTGGATTGGAAATTTGGCTTGAGATTGTTAGCTTGGTTAAGATTGGATTTGAGATTTTCTTTTTCAAGATAGATTGTGAGTGACTTTCAGATCTATAGTTTTAGAATCCGTGGAGCAGAAGTGTGTGGGAAACAAGGAATTGTTGGAAGGAACCTGACAACATCAAGGCATCTGGTTGTATCTTTCTTCCACATTATTTAATAAAAATATACTTTTCTTTCCTATATGAATGTTATTCGTCCATATTGTATGATTCCTTAATGATGTAGATAGTTTCATATCAAATAGACTCTATTATTCTTGTCTTCGTTAACTTGTGTTTATTTGCAGATATTTCTCATAAACCTCATGAAGGAGCTTGGATTGCATTGGCGAAGTCAAATCTTCGATATTTAAAATGTATGTTCTAGATCCATTTCTCATTTGATAATGGAAATCTAAGGAAAGAGTATTGTACTGTCTAGTTTTGTTCTAGTTTCGTAGTGAAGCTAGGGGGATTGATTTGTGTCCGCACTTAATAATTAGCCTGATAACAAAATTGGCGACTCCACTGGGGAACATATTGTTTTCCTAGTTTCTCTTGCTTTCTTTCTTTGATTGCCTCGATTTTGTTTTCTAAGTCACTGGGAGATCCAGATGAACTCTTTGACTGTCTAATTTCACTGGAAAACCTTCATACTTTTTATTTTTCAATTTTTTATTTGATCGTCACACTGTATCCCATATCCAGCCTGCGACGACCTTGGATCTTTGCACCCTACTTGTTTAGACTAGTGCATAATCTCTACATCCTTCCTTATAGATAGCCTGTGGAAACCTTAAATCTCCACACTGATTTTGGTATATGGATTGAGGCGATTAGTGGTCACCGCTCTGTGTTGGTCTATAGCCTGCGACGGTTGTGGGAAAAATTGTTTTGGTGGTTTTCCTTGCTCAGATATGTGATATACGTTCTAGGGTGAATTTTTGGGTTTGATTATAGTCTGTTTAATAGTCTTTGAATCTTCTTTTAGACATCTTTGCTTTGTTTTGGCTTGTTTTGTTTTGAAAGTTTTGATGTTTTTCTTTGAGTGTATTTCAATTACAAAGCATTGTTTTTTCTTTAGAATTGTTTGGTGAAAGAACTTCTTTTTCTTTTATTGAATAGTTTGTATTAAAAGGGGAAATTTTTTGGGTTTCTTTGTTTCATGTCGATTTGCTATTGCTTTTAGTTATCTTTGAAACAAGAATTTTTAATTTCTTGCTTTATATTAGTTTGGGGGCATCTTTGCATTTGAAGTAGCGAAATTGCATGATTTTTGGCATTTTTTGGTCTTGAATTCTTAAATTTATTTCTTTATATTAGTTTGGGGGCCAAGAATCTTGTATTGGTGTACAATCTCTTTGTTTCATTTCTTGAAGATATTGATATTGGTGAGTTTAATAAAATTTTGGGACATTGTGCATCTGGGAATGGTAAACGTTTTCTCCTTCTCGTAATATAGCTTTCATTGAGGTGAAATATTTGCATTCTCATTTATTTGCATTGTTTAGAGTCAGTAAAAACATCATTTTGTCCACTTCATTTTCCTCTTGAGTAACAACAACCATAAAATAAAGTGCTTATAAAAATTGATTCGACATTTTTATATTTTCTCGTAGCAAACCTACATTAGATTAGTTGTAGGGCTTTGGAATAGGGGTGAAAGATAACTTTCCAAAGCTGCAAGCAAACATAGAATCTTGAGTTAGGGAGCAGCGAAATCCACTTTCTACATTTTGTCCTGGGAAGCCCTTCTCACACAAGGGTCAAACCTGATGTCGCATTGAGACTGACAGAGTTACTCACCCAACTTTGTTGGTTTTGGTGTAGATATTGCACATATTATGGGGGTCTCTTGAAAGGTATACCCACAATGATGAGTGGAAGCCTTTCGAGTTGATTTTGGGCTAGATACCCTGCCTTTGCGCATGGATCGGACTGTTGATTGTTTCCCTAGGCATTATTGTCATAATTGGTAAACTTAGTGGCCTATCTCTTGTTGGATCATATTGTCATTGATGCCAATGGTTTGATTATTTGGGAGATTGTTGGATCATATGTCATTGATGTAAATGGTTTGGTTTGATTGATGATTGATGAACAATGAATATGCCTTGATGAGAATGATATATGTCCAAGTAGAAACCAATTGATAAAGATGAATCATTGATATGATGCCCTTGATGAGAATGATAGATGTCCAAGTGGAAACCAATTGATAAAGATGGATCATTGATATGATGCATTGATGAAGATGGATCAATGAGTTGTCATTGATACATGATGCATAGTTTATAAATATGATGCAGTGGTAAATTGATGCAAAGATGAATCATTATTATCTTATCATGGTTGATAAGGTGCACAAATGGATGAACTCCAAAGTGGTCCCCTTATGGTGAAAGCCCTCAAGGGAATATGCTTTACGGATTGAGTTATCCTAGGAGAACAGTTGGAGGACCCATGCTTGTATGTGGAATAATGAGATAAATATCAATGAAGTTGTTGGTGAAACTATCCTATATGCATAGTGCTTGTCATTCCATTTATGGTGGTATGTGGAATGTCACATAACTCCTCACAGTTTGAGAGTTATGGCTCTACGAAGTTGAAGGACCCCCATATGATGGCTTGAAGCCCCAAAAGGTCAAAGAAGTCAAAATGCTTGAAAAGAAGAAATCATTATTTAAATGATAAAGTAAAGTGACAAAATCAAGAAATATTATTTAAATGATAAAATAAAGTGACAAAATCAAGAAGGAATATTTAAATGATAAAGTATTGGAGAACTTTCTATTTATGGAAAGTGGTTAACCCTAAAATAAAGAAAATGGGTTAAGTGATCTGGAAATGGGTTAAGTAACCTAAAAATGGGTTAAGTGACCTAGAAGATGAAAGTATAAATAAGAAGCTAGGATCTCTTGTAAGATGTACATTTGGTAAGAATCCTTTTTGTGGATCAATGGAGAGATTCTTGGTAATATATTTTGGAGTATTGATGGAGAGATTCTTGTGAGAGCATCTTATTGGTATGGATCTCTTGAGCATGATTGAAGATCTATTCTGATGCAAGAGCATCTCTCCATGTCAGCTAGCCAGCTAGCCAGCCACGTCCGCGAATTCAAATCGCGCATTTAAGAGAGGCACAACCTCATTTGAAATTTGAAATTCAATGTAATTAAATGCTTAGGTTGGTGAGACATGGAAGCCGTGCCTTTGAGCAGGCATTAGGTAGATCGGATTTAATGCCAAGATCGGCTGAGATCTAGACCCAGATTCTGGACTAGACAACCATTGAATGTAATTTTCTAGAGTAGGTAGACCTGGAGGGAAGAGCTCGATGAACCGCTCAGGTAAAAGAGATTTTTGAGATCTCATTTTGAGGAGTGAAGATGAGGTTGTAGGAGAGAAGAGCCAGAGAGAGAGATCTCAGGAACACCATTTGTAAAATACAGGCATTTGCCATTTTAATATAATCAGAAGCATTTTTTCCTACATGTCATTCTGTGTTATATCGGTGTCTGCGAGTGTTTCTTTTATGTGTGAATGTATGTTATGTTGATGCATTCTGCTGGAGTTTGTGTGATTCAGTTGAGGTCTTTGAGGTTTCATGCCATGAGGGAATGACAGAGGACTGCGGTCTCTGAATACTAGTGCACAGAGGGTGGACTTCTGAACTCTGAGGAGTCAGACGAAGACATGTTGAGGCACAGGAACTGAGATCAACAACTCAAGAAGAAGGCTTCAAGGTTGCTGAATACCTTGGAGGCAAGGCTATGTAGCTAAAACACAGTTGCAGACAGAACTTTGTTGTAAGTTCTATGGAGCTTTTCCAGTTGGGCATTGAGCGTAAGCATGAGGTGCTAGAGGAGGAACTTTGCTGAGAGTTGAAGATAGAAGACCAGAATCACTGACGATTCTGTGAGAGCTCTGCCAGGTGGGCATCGAGCGAGTGCATAAGTGCACAGGAGAATAGAACCATTGAATGCTATGTGGAAGGAAGACACTCTGTCAGGAGGGCATCGAGATATTGTGCAGACGACACAGGAGAAGAGGACTCTTTTGAGTTCTGTAGTTGAAGGAAGAATCCATTGGAGGATCTTCACAGGGTTACTTAACACCCTGAAAGGCTCAACAAGAGGTTGCTTGAGCGAAGGAGAGCCAGGAAGGCGTTTTATTCTCCATCTGTGGGAGAAGGTATAGAAAAGTAAAATCCCTTAAGGGCCTGAGTATTCACCAAAGCTTAGAAGAGATAGCACCAGTGTGTGCATGAGAAGACTCTGCAAGGAGTGCAGGAGTCAGAGACTCCCTTTAAGAGTCGGAATAGAATCTCAGGAGGGGAAGCGTTCTCATACGCACAACGAGGATCAATTTCTAGGAGCTCATGGAGAGGAGCAGCAAAGGCTGAATCCTTCAGAATATTGAAATTATTCCAAGTGTAGGAGGAAAGCACGCAGGAAGCTCAGGGAGGAGCAACATCGACCAGTGGATCATCCAATAGGATCTGGACCATTGGTTTTCACATCCAGGGAGTAGACGAAGGAGAGCACAGAAGGAAGGATGGATCTGAGCCGTCAGATCTAGAGCGTAATACCCGAAAGACGTCAGATCGGTTGGGAGCTGCGCGAGGTTTAACTTCGCAAACCAGGAGAGTGAGAATCCTGAAAGGTATCAGCACTCAGGATATTGGGGATGTCAAGGACGTGAAGAGGGTCCCTCGGCATCAGAGACGGTGAATTAGTGAGATTTGATTTGGATCGTTCATTTGGGAGCGGACGTGTGTCACGAGATTACCCACATCGAGGACTCGGGCATCGGAGGTTGGAAGAGGAAGTCATTCAACTTCACGAGTGGCGAGGAGGTGAGAGATCCGTGTTGTGGGGCCTAGCTAATGTCACATCAAGATATCGGCACTCGAGAACAGTGTGGGGCCACAGGAGTCAGCAAGCAGACAAGTGGCACCTCGCATCTCGAGAGATCGTAAGTGGAAGGGTTGAGAAATTGGTGTTAAAAGTCGCGAGGCGTGAGGATGTGAAGCGGCGAAGTGGCGAGGAGGTTGTGAGATATCCATATGAAGAGGACAGGTGGCAGAGATCGAGAGATCTCGCAAACTCAGGAGTTCGCAGGTTAAGAGCCCAAGTGTTGGGTGCCATAAGTCACGAAGCAATGAAGTGGCAAGGAGGTTGTGAGTCGTCCATCTGAAGAGGACAGGTGGCAAAGATCGAGAGATCTCGCGAACTCGGGAGTTCGTAGGTTGAGAGCCCAAGTGTTGGGTGCCCTAAGTTACGAAGCGACGAAGTGGCGAGGAGGTTGTGAGCCATCCATCTGAGGAGGACAGGGGGTAGAGATCGAGAGATCTCGCGAACTCGAGGGTTCGCAGGGTTAGAGCCTAAACATTGGGTACTCCAAGTTGTGAGGACGCGAGGCATGAGAGGAGGACAGTCGTTGGATCCGGATTGTAGGAGGACCATTAGATCTGCACGTGGGATCGTGTATCGGAGTCTCGCGAGATAAGACCCGAGAATTTGGTCATGGGGATCGCGAGATTGCGAGAAGCGATATCCTGACAGCTGGAGGACTGTGTGGGCCATAGCGAAGTAGGTGAGTGGAAAACAGGTGGTACGAAGACCTCGGGATCTCACTGTGAGAAGTCCCGAAGTATTGGTGTTAGGATTCGTGAGTCGCGAAGTGCCGAGGAGCCAAGGTTCATGTGGATGCGTGGTAGAGCATAAGGTGGGACCCGCGTGGTCGAAGGGTGGACACGCATTGCCTGGAGATAGAAGTCAACATTTCGTTGAATTCTCGCATCTCGGGGACTCGCAGAATAGGAGGGTGAAAATTCGACGGTTCAAACAACGAGGTTGCATGAGGTTGCGAGGTGGCAAGAGGTGCTAACATTTAATCCTAGTCCACAGTTGCATGCGGTGAGGGCACTAACAAAGAAAGGAGCTATACCTGTATCGCCATTTCGAGTATCGCAAGATTGGAAAGGAAGAGTCTGAGGCTTTCATTCACGAACTCACATGATAGCGATATTTAGCTGATCTCCCGGTAGGAAAGAGGAGACCTCGGGGAGAGATTTTTGTGGGTGCAGATTTCACGACAGGGAAATAGAAGTACCTTGGAGTTCTTCGAGCCGAGAGGAAGAAGATCCTGTGAGAGTGGACGTGCATGAGTGGTGCACCCTGCGTCATATTCTGAGGAAGAGAGCGAGAGGAGGATCTCATGGATGCATCAAAATTTCGGAAATGTCGGAGATCTTGACGGAAAAAGTCTTGGATTCACAGAAAACCCTATTTTTTGATGCCCACGCAGGCTGTCTGTGTATAGGTGCATGTACACGTGGGCTGGCTATGTATAGGGTGAGTGTACACGTGGGCTGACTATGCACAGGGAGCGTGGAATGGATAAAATCATGGAGATTTGTGCTTGAGTTGGTGCCAAGCTCTTGGATGATTAGGAAGGTTCCAAATCTGCATTCTATGGCCTCAGATCTATCACATAGACACTGGTATGGTTACATTATTGTCTTGATAGATACTATTGTTTGAAGTGTTGTGAATGCTTAGGGCATTCTTGGTATGGATTCTATGATGTGGCTCAGTTTGGTTGTTTTGGTTGATGGAGTGAGCAACACTCTTGTGATTTAGTAGTGACATGATTGCTATGGCATACTAGTTATTTATACATGATTGAGATAGCATTCATATTGATTTGTTGTGGAGCATGAGCAAGCTATTGGAGAGATTGGATGTGTTGTGACTGGCTGTGGGTCAGTTTGGACAGTGGAAGACAGAAGAGAAAGTGATTACAGGTTGCAGAGGATCTGAGCATGTGAAGAAAAAAAAAACCCTAGTTGCTTAGAAGCATACATTTGTTGCATGATACACTGGTTGCATTCACATGTGGGCTGTAGTGAGCTAGGGTGCATGCACATGTCAGATGCACTACTGACAGGTCACGTACCTATTGATAGATTGATATATGTTGAGGATTGTTGCCTCATCTTAGTTGGTGTTGAGAATGTAAGTTGAGTCTTGCATATAGAGATGGTGCTCTTGTAGAGTTGTACTCTATTCAGTTGTTGCTGATAAACCCCAAGGATTGTAGTCCATAATAAAAGAAAATTGTACATACATCTTGTGTTCTTTGTGTTCATCGTGATGATGACTTGTTGATGATATATTGTTGATATATGTTGCTGATATGTGCTCACATCTAACTGGTTATAAATGACAACAGTGGGTAATGAATAAATGTTGAATGCTAATTGATGAGTTTTTGTGCAAGAGGGAGGTTTTCGGAAAAAGAGCACCACACTCATTCACCCCCCCCCTCTATGTGTGGTAGGTGTGTCCAACATCTCTTTAGGGACTTTACACGATGTGACTGTGGAGGGGAAAGTCTTCACAGTACCTGGAATTGACGTTGGCCAAACTCACTTGGGCTCCTTGGAGGGTATACCCGCGTTTATGTGTGGGAGCTTCCACCAAGGCATAAGTTCGTTAAGCAGGTCTTCAACATAACTTTTCCACCCGCTCTATCTCAAACCATTCTTACATTGTTCCCGTGACATTGGATTTCATCACCAACTAGTGTGTTCATCATAAGAAGTTTTTGTTTGCTTGTTTGATTACTAGATTTTTAGCGTGTGCTAATTGTTTTCCCTAGTAGACTCTAGGTTGGATTTTTATTTAATGGTGTTAGTTCCCGGAATGACCAATGAAGGAACCCCTTTGCTAAGGGAACCTTTTGTTTTTCCTTCTTACGGAAACATTGGTCCTCCTCACATCGCTACTTTAAGCCTTCCAGGTCTCACAATTGGATTAACGGTATGGTTGTTTTCCACTCAGGTAATCCTGAATGCAGCTAGTGCTTCAGTTGTAAACACTTTACCCCAAGAGCATCAACCTCATGTTGATCCTTCACCATCTTCACCAGTAGTATCTTCTTCACCTTCTTCACTTGCAAGGTCTTCTTCCATTTCATCTTCTTCATCGAGTGAAAGCTCTCAAGCTAGTAACCCGGTGGATAAGAAGAAGAAGAAAATGAAGATTAAGAAGAAGAAAAATAAGCAAGGGTCCAAACCTCCAACCACTTCCAGACATGTTGGAAAACAAACAGTTACTTACAATCATGCTTGGGGTGTTGATGATGCTAAGGTCACCCAAAAAACCTGTAAGCCCAAGTACCCTTGCATGCTTTGTAAGGGTAATCATATTTTTAAGGATTGCCTTGGTTTATCCAAGGTTATTGAAGCATGGTCTACATGCCCTCGCCAACCCATGTCGCAGCCTCTGAACAACATGTTGATGACCTCCCGTCAAATAGTAAAGATACCATTGGGAAGTAGAAAAGTAGAGTCAAGTTCTCGTGTATGTTATGCAGAGAAAGTCATAAAAATCACCTTTTCTCTTGTATGGACAAAGCCTCGAAATTACTGGAAGACATAAATGTTTCACAGCTGCAACTTTCAGCTACTTATCGTAAGCTTTCTCTCAACCCACCTGAAGTTGATGGAATGATCAATCCGGCCTCTTCATCAGTCAAACCGGTTGATCATGTACTCAATTTGGTCACATCCTTAGTTACACCAGTTGACAAAGTGGTCGATTCGATCCCATCTTCGGTCGATCCTACTCTCTCGTTAGAGAGTGAAACCGAAGCAGTAGATCCATTTCCACCCATCGACCACATTCTCCCCTTGGAGAATGAAACCCAAGTGGTCGATTTGATGTCATTCTCAGTCGATCATACTCTCCTACTAGAGAGTAAAACCAATGCTGCCCACATTTTTCTCATTGATACAGAATCTACCCTGCTAGGGGACATTCCTCCTCCCATGGAACCCCCTCCAAGTAATGAGGCCATCCTTTTTAATTGGGGTGTGCTAAATGGACCGCATATTCCCTCTCACATTCCTTTCAATATTACAGTACAAGTTTCTAGCCAGGATGTTCCTTAGACATTGATAGACGAAGTTTTGTCTGTTAGTATTTTTTCCTCTATTGTTTGGCAAGCTTCGAGTTATCCTTGGCTTGTGCTGGTTACACATAATTTGTTAGCTTTTAACAGAAGAACCACTCACTCTTTAGGGGTCCTTCGTCAGTTTCCTATAATTTTGGGAGGTAAAACTGTTGTTATTGACGTCATGATAGTCCAAGACCCCTTGGATTTCGAGTTACTCCTTGGGCGAGATTATGTCTATTCCATGAAAGCTATTGTGTACACTCTTTTTCGTGTGATATCTTTCCCATATGATGGAAGAGTGGAAACTATTTATCAACTTTAATTTGTTGGTATTGAATTGACCGTCAACCTAATGACCTCTCTAAATAGTTCTTATATGCAGATGGTATCGCCCCCACCATAGGTCAATTATGTGGCATTGTCTCCCATGCCTTCGACTGCTTATGAAGATGAGCCTCTCACTGTAAGCTCAATCTCTTATGACTTAGATCCGGTAGTTGACATGGTGATCTCTTCGATAGGGTCTTTAGAGCTTGATCTCCTTACCCCCATCGCGACCCTCGACATGGTGTCCTTCCAAAGTATGTTTCTTCCATCTAGGGAAGATCTCTTGGAAGCCATGACTGAATTTTGTCCCTTGACATGGTGTCCTTCCGGAGAATCATCCTCTTGGAAGCCATGATCAAGAAGAGAGTCGGTGAGCATGGTTTTCTGATTTTAAGCTCATTAAAAAATGAAACCTGCTTTGAGAATGATTTTTTGATTTCAAGCTCATTAAAAAATGAAACCAAGTTTGAGCATGGTTTTTTGATTTCAGGCTCATTAAAAAGTGAAACCAGCTTTGAGCATGGTTTTTTGATTTCAAGCTCATTAAAAAATGAAAATAGCTATGAGGATAGTTTTTGCGTCTCTATAGCAACCTCATTAAAAGATGAAATAGATCTTACGAGCATGTTTCCCATTTCTATGTCAAGCTCATTAAAAAATGAAATAGTGGTCTGGAGGTTATACCTCGAGTCATGAGCATAGTTCTTCTCATGTGTCAAGCTCATTAGAAAATGAAACAACTTCCCCCTCTCCATTTGGGTCAAGTCCTACGTATAGTATTTGACGCTTCATATCATCCTCTTGTGTCATTGGATGAAGCGAAGCTTGGCAATCATTGCTTCTATCCTCTAGACTTCATGTTGAAGTTAAGCCTCTAGCTTCTTAAGCTATGGGCTAACTACCAACCATCCCTGAATAATGTGTTGGGAAGTTCAAGCATAGTTTTCTATGGTTCAAGCTTGTGTAAAAATGAAACCATCTACCTCAAGCATAGTTTCCTCTAGTTCACGTTTGTGTTTAAATAAAACTAGGTCCAAGCATAGTTTTGGCTATTTTTAATCTTGTGTAAAAATAAAATCTATCCCAAGCATAGTTTTGTTTTTTTTTAAGCTTGCGTAAAAATGAAAACAATCCCGAGCTTAGTCTTCGTTCTTTCTCATGCTCATAAATCAATGCAAATGTAATCGGGTATACTTTTATCGCTTTTTTGGACTCGTAAAGGTTATACGAAAAAGGAAAGCCCCTGGAGTTCCCTTTAAGCACTTTTTAGACTCTCTAAACATGAAAATATTGTTGAGCGACCTTGTTCTTTTCACGCTCATAAAAGTATTTGAAGAAAATATTTGATGGGCGATAGATTATCACTTTTTCAGTCTCATCAAATTAATTTATTAAAAATGAACCGAGAGATTTCTCTTTAAGTGTTTTTCAGACTCTCTAAACATGAAAAACCCCTGAGTTTTCTTTCTTTGGACTCGTAAAACAAACATTTAAAGGCCCATATGGGACTGAACCACTCATTCCTAGGGTTTGTTAAATACACTCCGAGGGACTCATTCGAAGGATGAGCTTACATCTACAAGCATATGTTATCCTCCTCAAACTTGTGTAAAACTAAACAGGTACTCGCCAGAAATGGTGGGGGAAAATTGGGAAAGAAATGTATCTAAACCTGTATTCTATGAAAGAGTCACCTTTGAACATGACACCCTTTCACTTGCTTTATGTCTAGGTTGGAAAATCCACTTGTCTCTTTATCATACTCCTATAATATTACAAATTGGTCTATGATCCCTATTGTTGAGTCAGTTTTTTCGAGACATTTGTCGTGTCGTCAATATGTTCAAAGAGAAGTGCAACTCAGAAATACTTCTATTGCGTCAGTTATTTCTACAGTCCTTAATCCTTCTATTGCGTCGGCCATCCCTGAGTCATTCCTAAATAACTTGTTACTCTGATCTACCTCAAATATTTTTACTCATTTCATGTCATTGATGGAGGATACATTAAGGCCTTCCTGTGACGAGTATTTTCCTATCGACTTCAACTCATTATCCAAGAATTATACTTAGAAACTAATTGGTACCTTGGAACTTGCATGCCTCAATGACAGGTTTCCTCGCTTTCGACAATGGGTTTTCATTATTGACCCCTGATTGGGAGATTCCACCTAGTGTTCGACTTCATCTCATTAATTCACATTCATTGGATTGTACTAGAGTACCTTGGGAGTCATTGACATTAATGGTGATTTCCCTCGCACTCGTCAACAATATTCACTAATGATCAGTAATCAAGTGGTTTCTACCATGCGCGACTTTAGCACATGTATTCACATGGTTAGATTCATACTATAGAGTGGTGGAGATAAAGACCTTGGATATTTTTCGATAGATTTAGGTTGCGTTTGAGTATATTCAGTTTGTATTGTTGCATAGATCCACATTGTATGTCTGATGGCCATGTTCAAATTTGAGTCTTTAATGCATATGTCCACAATGTATTTTTGGTGTCTATGTTCATATTTGAGTCATATTGGCATGGATCCACAGTGTATGATTAGTGGCCAAGACCTGTCTTACTTGACATAGATATTTTCATGTCGACATTTATTCTTTGATTCATTTATATTCTGAGTATGGGAATGCCTACCTCAATGATGATATATTATTGTACTGTATTTACTTATTTATTGGCAGGTTTCCGACTGATGTGTTCTTTGTTCCCTACACACACTCGAAAATGCATTTTAGCTATCACTATGTTCTAACTTCATACTTTTGGGGGCTCTCTGTTACACATTGTTTTTTTCATCCATATGATCGTTAATGATGTAAACCTATATATTGCCTTCAGAGGGGCCAGTGGACTGAATTCCTAAGGAAAGAAGGGAGAAGAACTTTTACTAAGAGAAGAAGTTGTATTTTCCTTTGTAAAAACCCTATTAAGGAGGATTTCCGAAACCTGCACTATACGGAGGGTGCGACGATGCCTAATTTTTGCATCTTTCTCTAAAGCTAGATTGTGAAGTTTCCACAGGATGCATTATAGCTAGAGTGCGAAAATTCCTGTACGTGAGAAAAACGAGCATCTTCTTGATGCTTCTAGAAGGAGATGCTTCTATGGTGAGGTGGCTTCTGGATGGTTTGGATCTTACTCTCTTTTGTGATTTAGTGGGATCATCCTAACCTCCTCACCTTATCCTCTTCATCTTATAAAAGGAGAATATCTCTCATGGAGAAAGTTAGCTTGGCTTTGGATTGGAAATTTGGATTGATATTGTTAGATTTGTTAAGATTGGCTTTGAGCTTCGCTTTGTCAAGATAGATTGTGAGTGACTTTCAGATCTATAGTTTCAGAATCCATGGAGCATAAGTGTGTGGGAAGCAAGGAACTGTTGGAAGGAACCTGACAACATCAAGGCGTATTGTTGTATCTTTCTTCTACATTATTTAATACAGATATATTTTTCTTTCCTATATGAATGTTATTCATCCATATTGTATGATTCCTTGATCACATACATAGTTTCACATCAAATTGACTATGTTATTCTTGTCTTTGTTGTCTTGTGTTTATTTGCATATATTTCTCATAAACCTCGTGAAGGAGCTTGGATTTCATTGGAGAAGTCATATCTTCGATATTTAAAAGGTATGTTCTAGATCCATTTCTCATTTGATAATGGAAATCTAAGGAAAGAGTAGTGTACTATCTTGTTTTGTTCTAGTTTCATAGTGAAGCTAGGGGGATTGATTCATGTACGCACTTAACAGTTATCTCGATAAGAACCCACTAATGAAAATAGTGTGGGGGAAATCCCCCCCACACCCCCCTTCAGGAAATGAGATCCAAACACGGCTAAAACAAACCTATGAATGAGGATGATAATTAGTCTCCACAACAAAAAATATCCCACTTGGAGACTGATCACAACAACTCCATTGTTGTTGTACCTACTGGATTCTGATCCACCTTGGACTTGGAAAATTTATCATCTTCACCTTCATGTTTGAAGGCCAACTGAAACTAAGTAGGAACTCAATTTCTCTCTGGCCACTACCTTTGTTAACATGTCTGCAATATTCTGGCTAGTATGTATATTTTCCAAATTTAATTGTTCATATTCCAAAATGGACCGTATGAAATGGTACTTGAGTTGTATATGCTTAGTATTAGAATGGAAGGTGGAGTTCTTTGCAATATGAATGGCACTCTAGTTGTCACAATACAACCTGTTATTCTCCTGCTTCTTTCCCAATTGCTCCATAAACCTCTGTAACCAAATCATTTATTTAATAGCCTCTCTAGCAACAACATACTCTTCTTTTGTTGTTGAAAGTGCAATAACATTTTGTAGTTTTTAAATCCAACTTATGTGTGTTCCACCTATAGTAAAAACATACCCCGTGGTGCTCCTCCTGCTACCTTTATCACCTTCCATATATGAATCAACATATCCCCGTAGAACATTGTTTGAACCTCCAAAACATAATGCATGAGTAGTAGTACCTATCAAATGCCCGAGAATCCACTTTACTACCTCCCAATGTTCTTTACTTATATTTTTCATATACCTGCTCACAACACCCACTGCATGTGCAATATTTGTTCTTGTGCACACCATAACATACATCATGCTGCCAATTGTTAATGAATAAGGGACCCTAGACATGTATTATATATCCTCCTGTGTCTTGGGACACATATCCTTGGTTAATTTGAAATGGATAGCCAAAAATGTACTAACTGGTTTTTCATTTTTCATTCTAAACCTCTCCAACACCTCTATGTACTCACCCTAAGACAATGTCAATTTGTAATGTTTCCTGTCTCTTGTTATTCTCATACCAATTCTTTTCTTTGCAACACCCAAATCCTTCATTGCAAATGAATTAGCTACTTTTGTTTTTAGCACATTTATATCCTTCATGTTAGACCCTACAACAAGCATGGCATCTACATACAATAGCAAGATAATATAACTTCCATTTTCTATCCTTTTTAAATAAACACAGTGATCATAATGTCATCTACTATAACCTTGTTCTGTCATAAACTAGTCAAACTTCAAATACCACTACCTTGGAGCTTGATTTAGGCCATGCAAGCTCTTCTTCAACCTGCATACCAAATTTTCCGTTTCTTTGAACTCATACCCCTATGGCTACTGCATATAAGTCTCTTCCTCCAAATCCCCATGGAGAAAAGTTGTTTTTACATCTAATTGTTCGAGATGAAAACATTATATTTCCAAAAAACGTAAAAAAATCATGATTGGATTCATTTTAACAATAGGAAAAAATATTTCATCAAAATCTATAACTTTCTTTTTTCCAAAGCCCTTTACAACAAGCCTAGCCTTGTACTTGTTTTTTCCTACAACTTCTTCCTTCAACCCATAAACCCATTTATTCTGCAATGCTATTTTTCCTACAAGCAACTGAACCAAGTCCCAAGTCTGGTCATTTACCAAGGAATCCATTTCCTCTTTCATGCCTTTCTCCCACTTCTTTTTAGTATCTACTTGCATTGCATATTGATAACTTTCTGGTTCATCATAGTCACTCAACAATAAATAGTACAATGAAGGAGAGTATCATTCCGAGAGTCTAGTGAACCTGGTAGATCTTCTAACAACACTTGTAGGAGTTTGAGGTACCTTTTTCTCATGTTGTTGTACATTTTTATTTTCTTGTACCTTTGGAATTTCATTTTCAATGATCTCATCAAGCACTGTGTATTCTGGTTTTTCATTTTCCTGTTTCTTTCCTTGCAATTGATCTTTGTACATGACCTTCTCATTGAATATGACATCTCTACTCCTAATGGTTTTATGATTTTCATAATCCCATAAGAAATAAACAAAATCATTAACATCGTATCAAATAAAGGTACACTCCTTAGATTTTTCCTCAAGCTTTGTTTTATTTTCTTTATCAATATGGACAAATGCTTCACAACCAAAAGTCTTCATAAATGAATAGTTTACCTTTTTTCTTGTCCATGCCTCTTATGGACTACCACTCTCCAAAGAGCTTCAAGGTCCTATGCTTATTAATTAAACAACAATATCTACAACATATACCCAAAAATGTAAGAGAAACCCATCATGCAATCTCACACTCCTAGCGTGCTCCATGATTGTCATGTTTATCCTTTCTAACACACCATTTTCTTATGGTGTTCCTAAAACTATCTTCTCTCTATGAATCCCATGGTATGAATAGTGATCATCAAACTCACTACAATATTCACTTCCATTTTCTTTTCTGAGACACTTCAACCTTTTTCTTGTCTCATTCTCAACCAAAACTTTCCATTTCTTAAAAGTGTCAAAAACATCATATTTTTGTCAAATGCAATAAACCCAAGTTTTTCTAGTTGCATCATCAATAAAAGTAACATAATAATGAGATCCACCAAGAGATGATACGTGATCTTGTCTCCATACATTTGTATGCACAAGCTCTATCCTTTCACTCTTTTTTCCCTTTCTGACTCTAATAAATATGACTCTCTTATGTTTTCCATAACTCATAGAAATCCAAATCAATTTGTTTAAAATCTGGAAACATTTTTTTTTTTAAGTATCTACATCCCCTTCTCACTCATGCATCCAAGCCTATGATCCCATAGTGTTGTATCCACTCATATAGAATCTAAAGAGATAGAATAGTTAACATTACTAGTACATAAATACAATGTACATACCTTCTCTCCTTTTGCTATCACCAATGATCCTTTGGTGACCTTCCATGCATTATCTGTAAATGTAGATATACATCCTTCACTTGCCAACTTCCCTACTGAAATTGAATTTTTTATTAGATATGGAACATGTCTTACCTCTTTCAACAACCATTTCTTTCCACTCTTTTTCTTTATTTGTATGTTTCCCATTCCAAAACAATCTCATTGTGTATCATCATCCAAATGAACCTGTCTGAAATCACCTTGAACGTAATCTTAAAAATGTTTCCTATGGGGTGTGGAAATGAAGCCCCTGAATCTACTACCCAATACTAATAAATATTATCTGTAGAAATAATCAAAGCATCTTGTAATAGATCACCTGTTACATTTGCTTCTTGATTTTTCTCCTGTTGTTCATCTCTCTATTTCTTTGCAGATATCTATTCTTTCTTCAGATGTCCTTTCTTCCCACAATTCCAACACTCTATCTTTCCTAGTATGGATTTGGATTTTCTCTTCCTAGAATTCTCATGGTTCCCTGATCCCTTTACTCTATCCTTTTGTCTTCCCCTATTCTCTACGGTCAATGAAATACCTGATGTCTCACTTGTGCTTTTTCATTTCCATTCCTCGCTAATGATAACACCAACAACATCATCAAATTTTAAAGTGTTTGAACTAGAGACAGAGTTACTTACAGCCATGACCAAGCTGTTCTATATTTCTAGCAATGAGAACATGATTAGAAGAGCCCTGAAATCATCATCAAAGTCCACTTTTACATAACTTAGTTGATTAGTAATCGTATTAAATTCATTCAAATGATTGGAAACAAACCCACCTTCTGACATCCTCATATTAAAAAATTGCTTCATTAGAAATACCTTATTAGACGTTGAAGTTTTTCATATAGTT
Source organism: Picea engelmannii (assembly GCA_009831015.1). Classification (NCBI taxonomy): domain Eukaryota; kingdom Viridiplantae; phylum Streptophyta; class Pinopsida; order Pinales; family Pinaceae; genus Picea; species Picea engelmannii. The sequence continues at coordinate 503,871 of ML783667.1, forward strand.
TAGCCAATGCATCTATTGGATCCTTCATTGTATTTTCTTTTTAAATATTGAAATCCACTGACGCTTCCAAGATCAACCATATCATTCCTAGTGCCTTTCTATCAAGAATCTCTCATTTTGCATCCATCATACTTGCTGAATTTTTTTCTTTTCCATCAAATGGTAGGTAAATATCTTTCTAATATAAATAATATTCCACCTACATCTTCCATTACTGGTAGTTTTGGCCATTAAATTTCTTGACCCAAAACTTTCGATCTTCCTCCATTTCTCCCACTCGAACCAGGAACTATCTTCTCCTATGAGTTACCTTTCGATTTGATACCAGTTGTTAGAAAAACAAGATTGGGGAGCAGTAAAATAAAAAAAATGTGTAAATAAAAAACACATTATATACAAAATACAATAGACACAGATATACTTGGTTCACCTAGTGTGGGTTATGTCCACCAAATAAATTTCTAGATCCTTCCTTTTTATTATCTAGCAAAATGAAGGGATACAACCTACAACACACTCATTGTAACTTCCTCTTATTTCTTTCATAGTTTCCTCTCTCATAATACAATATTCACTCACATACACATCCACAATACATTTCCCTTAGAAAAGAGGGTTTTATTCTAGGGAAAAAAACCCTAACATAACTTCTACCATCATATCCTATACCTTATAATGAATGGTCCATATTGACTATGAAATTACAGTATTTTACAAGGAAATTTTTCTCAAAATGTTTCTTTTGGGGAGCTTCCCCCAAATCCCCTATGAAGGGGGGCTCCATTAATTGTCGTCACCCCCCCCACTGGACCCCCCTGATTAAAATAGTGGGGGGGAAGCCCCCCAAAACCCCTCCATCAAGAAATGAGATCCAGACATGGCTTAAACAAACCTCTGAATCAGGAAGATAATCAGGCTCCACAATCAATGACATCGATCGATTAAGTGAAATGTTGGAGTTTTCCAAGAGAAATGGTCGATGGGATGATGTTTGGGTGTCGAATGATTCAACAAAGTGTTTTGTTTGAGCAAAATAAATGATCAATGGGTCAATAGTCAGGAATCAACCGATTCAACAAAGTGTTTTAGTCGATCAAGAGAAACAATCAATGGGTGAATGGGGCAATGGTCGGGTGTCGACTGAATCAGTGAAGTGTTTCGATCGAGCAATAGGGAGTGTTGGTGAATGATGGGAAGATGGTGGGGAATCAACTGAATTTTTGTTGTTTTCAGGTCGTCCAAGAGAAATGGCCAATGGGAAATGGAGAAAAGAGGGTGATGACATGTCATGCCACATCAACATACACATTTTATTCCACGTTAGCCAAGTTGACAACTCATGATGATGTGTCATGCCACGTCAATATCCACATGTCATTCCATGTCAACAATGTTGGTACACTTAATTATAGTGAGAGGGGGGTGAATCAATATAAGACTGCTTTTAATTTTCATAAAATATTTACCAATTTGTTACTTCACTAATTATAAGCAGTTAATGAGAAATGTACATACAAACATATAATCCATAGTACATGGAGATTTAACATGGAAACTCAAATGGGTAAAAACCACACAATCCTTTCTTTATAAAATATTATAGGCACCAACCTACTATTACTATTCTTGCAGGCACCAACCTGCAAGAGACACCAATCTCTTCTCCTGAGCACCAAATCAATAATAAGGTTTGCAGGAACCAACCTACAGGAGACACCAATCCCCTTGACTGAGAACCAACTCAATTCTCCCTATAGGCACAAATCTACATATGCTAAATTCGCAGACACCCACCTGCAAGAGACGCCAATCCCCTTAGCTAAGCACCAAATTAGCACTGCATGTAGATGCTAATTTTACTGGAAATATTAATATCCTTAAGATATTAATAATAAAATATTATCTATTTCTTTCAATTCTTATCATGCACAAGTATGTTGTTCTGTCTCTGTTGTCACAGTTCATAATTTACATCACTTCACAAGTTCCTTTCTCCTTGCACCTCCCAACTACCCTTAGACAATTTCATTATCTTCCTTTAATTATATGATGTCCTCAGACCTTAGAAACTCAAATATTCTCTACACATGACCCACTTTTCTCGCTCAATAGTTAAAAAAACATGGAATAGTTATTTATACACTTCCTACATCCACAAAATTTTCCAGATACATAAGGAATCAGGTTCAACATGTCGATTCCATATCCTTCACAAACCAGTCCTGATATCCTTCCATTTCTCATGCATTCTTTTTTTTGTTCACCCTGCAAAAAGTATTAATGCATAACTATTGTTGGATGATGTTCTTGATCAGGTCTCAAGCATTTATCTACTCACCATCCACAAAAACGCACAAAACCCCATCGACACTTAGCAGTTGTCTGATATTCAATCGATTAGATCTCATCCATTGATATTTTCTTCTTAGAATATCGAGGCCACCAATTATTCATCTTACAACGAAAGTCTGATCAGACTTCAATTGATCTTGACCATCGATCTAGCTTGATGGTTTCTATTGTGACATCCACAACAACCCATTAAAATAATTCAAACTAGATTAATTTCAATCGGTAGCAATCAACCAATATTTTATCAAAGCAATAATCACTATCAACCTCACTACTTATTCTTTCATAAGACTACTATTTGTACATAATCTATTACGTTGATCTGAAATAAAAATTCATTAAGTGCTAGGTATTCGAGATGGATGGATCATTTTCCATTTTCTTCTTCAAAAGGAACTTAATTTTTGTTTTTGAAAATCATTCTGCATCAATAATATTGAATCCTTACCATGTCCTTCCCCTTTTCTTAAGTATTGTAGGGCCTCTGATCCTAAAATTATACACTATAACACTTCTTGTTTAGTCTTTACGATGACGCCATTTCTTTAACATTGTCATCAGGATAATGTAATAGAGAGAACTCACCATATGTTAGAGTCCTAACCCGCACATAGGTAGAACAATATATTCGAATGTAATAAAGGTCAATATTGATAAGGCCTTGCAATAAAATAGAATAAGTCGAATGTAAGAAGACCTAATAGAAGCTTCCACTTCTAGAAGGATATTCCTCTAGATGCTTCTTTTGATAGACATATTTAGTATAAATAGGAGTCGAGGGTATAAGGACCCTAGCTTGGATATGATTGTAATAGAGCTCTGCTCGACTGGAGGTTTCCCACTCGAAGAGGCCCATGAACATTGCTCTCATAATCAAAGTGTTATTT